>ML872530.1:0-19549 GCA_009831015.1 Picea engelmannii
GTTCTCAAGGATAGCTCACCCTATCACTTCTTTGCAAAGGAAGGAGAAGAAATTTCAGTGGACAGAGGAATGTGAGAAAATCTTCCAGTAGTTGAAGCAATTGTTAACCAGTGCTCCAATCCTGAGGATTGCAGATCCAAATGAAGACTTTGTAGTGTGCACATATGCATGGAAAGAAGGAATGGGAGGAGTCCTCGGTCAGAATGGATTTGTAATCTATTATGAATCTAGAAAGTTGAAAGAGCACGAAAAGAACTATGCCACTCATGATTTGGAGTTGGCAGCCATAGTACACGCTCTAAAGAAATGGAGACATTACCTCATGGGAAGGAGGTTCAAACTAAGAACAAATCATAATGGTCTGAAGTATTTGTTTGATCATCCAACCTTGAATTCTAGACAGAGTAGGTGGTTGAAGTTTCTTTGTGACTACGATTTTGATATCAAGCATATCAAAGGGAAGAAGAATAAACTAGATGATGCACTCAATAGGAGAGTACATGAATTACATGCTACAACCATTAGCATGTACCGAACTAATGTTAAAAGCAGAATTTTGGAGGGTGCAAATACAGATTTGTAGTACATGGATTTGGTAGCAAAGCTACAGCAAGGTAAGATGCCATAGAAAGTGGAGAATTATAAATTGGAAGTCGATTGAATACTTCTGTACAAGAACATAATTTATGTACCTAATGTCCAGGACTTGAAACTTATGATTTTGACTGAAATGCATAATGTGACTTATTTTGGGCACCTTGGATATCAGAAAATTGTGGCAGCAATCAAGAGCCATTACTTTTGGCCAGGTATGAAGAAAGAGATTGTTGAAGACATCGCTAGATGTATGGAGTGTCAAAAGTTTAGAGATGAGCACAGACACCCAGCAAGGTTGCTACAGCCTTTACCCATTCTTGAGTGGAAGTGGGAAGTGGTGACAATGGATTTCATCACAAGATTTCCCAGAACATGCAAGCAGCATGATTCAATCATGGTGGAGGTGGAAAAGATTACGAAAGCTGCCCATTTCATTATGTTAAAGACTACTCACAAGGTAGCGGATGTTGCCGACATCTTTATGAGGGAAGTAGCAAGATTGCATGGTATTCCCAAGACAATTGTGTCTGACAGAGACCCGAAATTTACCTCAAATTTCTGGAAAGGGTTATTCAAGGGGTTCAGAATGAATATGAACTTTATCACAACCTATCATCCTGAGTCTGATGGGCAGACTAAGCAGGTGAATTGAGTAATATAAGACATACTAAGGATGTATGTGATGGACAAACCATCGAAATGGGAAGACTACCTACACTTGGTAGAATTCACCTACAATAATGGGTATCAAGAATCGTTGAAGATGATCCCATTTGAAGCACTTTATGGCAGAAAGTCCAATACTCCAGTAAGTTGGGATAATCCATATGAGAGGGCAGTAGTTGGGCCAGAGTTTCTCAAGGAAATGGAAGAACAAATGCTAAAAATTAAGTATAATTTGAAAGTTGCCCAAGATAGGCAGAAAAGTTATGCTGATAAAAACAGAACCCGCGGAGAGTTTAAAGTGGGAGAGCATGTTTTTCTGAAAGATAAAGCCAATAGAAGTTCCCTGAAGTTGGGAAACTGTGCCAAGTTGGTAGCCATATTTTGTGGGCCATTTGAAATCCTAGAAAGGATTGGGCCAGTTTCATATATGCTTGCATTACCTGCATCCATGACTGTACATAATGTGTTTCATGTTTCATTGCTTCATAAATATATACCTGATGTTAATCATGTAATTGATTGGAATGTGATTCAGGTGGACCAAGAAGGTGTCCTGCAAGTGCATCCTATGCGCTTATTGTACCGGAAAAGCAAACATCTCTAGAATCGATCCATAGGGCTTGTAAAGGTCCAGTGGACCTGGTACGGTCCTGAGGATGCGACATGGGAGCATGAGGATGCTATGTGGGCAGAATACCCGCATCTTTTTGAATATTTTGAAAATATTGTTGATGTTGTGTAAAAGTTGCACTGAGGGCAGTGCAAAAATAAGGGGATGGGATTGTAATATCCCCAAGGATGAGCCATGTTGTAATCATGTTTATGAATTGTAAATCATGTTTTGTAGGCTGGTGAGCCAAGTATTGGTAATCTGGTGGGATTATGTGTTTATTAGGCCGGAGAGCCTAAGTGTTAAAGGCCAGGAGCCTGTTTTTGTATATGTAATATGCAAAACATTAATAAATATTAAACATCACTACGCAACAGAAAAATCGAGTAGTCAGAGTTGCAGACTATGAACTTATTGCAAGACATTTATACAAGATGGGCGTAGATATTATTTTGAGAAGGTGTGTATTAGAACATGAAAGTCATTGAATTTTGGTAGAAGCTCATGACGGTATAGTTGGAGGAGATTGTCCAGGAAAATCTACCATGCAAAAGGTATTGCGCACATCATTATGGTGGCCAACAATTCATAAAGATGCCAAGGAATATTGCCAGAAATGTGATATATGTTAGAGGGTTGGAAAACCCAACATAAGGGATGAGATGCATCTAAGACCATAAGTAACTCTGCAAGTATTTGAAAAATGGGAAATATAATTTGTTGGACCAATCAATCCACCAGGAAAAAGGTCAGGAGCTAGATATATCATTACTGTGACTGAATACTTAACAAGATGGGCAGAAGCAACACCAGTCAAAGATTGTAGCACAGAGATAGCAACACACTTCTTGTTTGAGCAAGTGATCACCAGATTTGGATGTCCAAGGATTTTGATGAGTGACCAAGGAACTCACTTTATAAACAATACCATCAGGGATATGACTGAGGAGTTTGAATTCTATCACCAGAAGAGTACACCATACCATCCTCAAGAAAATGGAATGGTATAACCTTTCAATAAGATCTTGGAAAATGCTTTCACAAAGATCTGCAATGTCAACAGGGATGATTGGGAATTGAAAATACCAGCAATACTATGGGCATATAGGACCACGTGTAAGAAGTTGACAGGATAGACACCATTCATATTGGTGTATGGGAAAGAAGCAGTAGTGACATTATAATTTATGGTACTCAATATGTGCATAGCAACAATTGTCAACATGACAGAAAGATGCGCAGTAAAGGAAAGGTTAAGTCAACTAATGGAAATGGAAGAGAACAATATTCTGCTAGGATTTCACCAGGAAGTAAAGAAAGAAAGAGACAAATGTTGGCATGATAGACATATTAAAAGGAAGAGTTTTAAGGAGGGAGACCTAGTTCTATTCTATGACAATAAATTTGTTCAACATCTTGGTAATTTTAGAATGCATTGACTAGAGCCATATGAAGTAAAGACTGTCACAAATGGAGGATATGTGCAACTAAAGGATTTGGGAGGCACAAAACTCAAAGGAATGATCAACAGTATTCGATTGAAACTATACAGGGACAGTCGACCTCCTAACACTTAAAAGGCATAGTGCAGTGAGAAAGGCATGTATATAGTGTACTATAGTAGGGATTAGGACGGAAAAATGATAAAAATAAATAAGAAGGAGAAAAACAAGAAAAAAATAAATAGAAAAATAGAAAACAGAAGAAAAACAAAAAAATACACAGAAGTTGACTAAACCATAAGAAAGTGCAGAAAAAAGTTGCACGCAGTAATTACCGCGAAAAACATCAAAAGACAGCGCATAAGAAAAATTACACCCGATGCAAATGTATGCAACCAACGAAAAATAAATACAACCGGGTCTATAAAGGAAGAAAGCACATGTTTATTCAACACTTAGATATTTTTTAGTACAGAGCGAGAAACAGAGTGTTTTCCCTAGTTAGCATTTTACGTAGAAGCAAACAAGTGTGTGGGCGTGGTAAGAACATTGAGCTCTGCGTTAAAAAACTAGTCGCTCGTGTACACGGAGGCATCCTATGGATGAACAGGTTGGTACAGATAGATGTGGCACTAATTTCCAAAATCAAAGGACTCCCTAAATTTGGCACACAGCCAGAGGAATACTTGGATAACAAGGCGCGCGAGAAAGAAATCGTAGAGCTGGTTAAAGCGTAGTTTGGCACCATTCAGGGTAATAGAGGCATTGTAATCAAATATATCAATGATAATGTGACAAGGTTTTCCAACAATCTTGTGTCTTGCAAACTATTGAGGAAATGTCACAAAGAAGAAGTGCCCGCAGGCATTATTGCAATAGTCGCATAGTGCGGAAAAGGGGTAATGCTCAGTTGGGAACCATACATGTTAAACCATCTTTTGATAGGTTGTAGAGATGCGCAAGACAATGGAACCGAGTTGCAATACTCCTGGTTGATCATCCTTATAGATTTGGTAGGGTGGAAAGAGCCAAAGTTCTCGGCTTTCCTGGATAGGAAAGGGAAATGTTACACGGCCAGATATGAGTCTCTCTGGCAGGCCAAGGACAACAAAATGCAACAAGCAAACAACGCAGTTTTTTCAATGTTGTTGGCAGACATACAACAACACACAACTAATGTGTGGCGCATACCTGTGGACGTAGTCCAGGAGATAGATGGGATAGCCAAGTTCAAGGCATCCAGGCACCACATGTGGATCCAAGCTGTAAGGGATCCAAAGAAGAAATGGCTAGAAATGTAATACTACGTCACGAAAGAGGAAGTGGACTAGATAATTAAAGATTGTCCTGCGCAGTGGCAACTACCAGTAACAAAACCAGCCATGAGGACAACCATGGCACAATCCTCTAGGCCTAAGGACAAGGCTGAAGCAAGCTCTTCAGCGAGAACAAACAACTCGACCAATAATACTAAAATAGCTAAAGCATGGAATCAGCCAACCGAGAGTAGCGCAGTACCGAAACGACCAAGGAGAACAACAATAGCCACAAGGACAGGAAGCCAGCCATAGACCTGAAAGAAGGATATTTCACAGGATGGAGAAGAAAGGACCCAGGGTACAACAAGTGGGGTGAAACCCTCACAAACAATAAGGAAGCCCGCGTAGGAAAAAGAGGCGTTCAAGAAAAGTAAGTATGACACAGAAGACCCAATCATCACCCTAATAGAGGATGATGCGGAGCTAGTCGCGGACAAGGTCCAAGATAGGGGGGAAGAAGTGGTATGCATTGCAGAAGCACAATGGGAATAGAGCATGGAAATCTTATAAAGGTCCATGAGAATGTACAAAAACTACAGAGCCACACATGACCAAAGGCCACATCATAGTAATAGGAAAAGACACAATGACCACCTATGCAAAAAGAAGGAGAGGAGACAGTGCAGTTTGTAGTCTATGGCAGGGAGACATTTATGGCCATGCATCAAATGATTAGATTGTATTAGGATATTGCGCAGAAACCCCTGGGGGAAGTCGAAAAATTGGAAGTTGTCATGGCACAAATACCCACCAAGGTACTATACGAACTCCAGGCTAGTGTCATGAAATAAGTGCAGTCCAAGGCCCACGCGGAAGCAACAAACTTGGAGGTGGGTAGAGGAGTCTCTGAAATGATACAAATCACATGTGACCAATTGAACGTGGAGAAATAGGAGGAGAAATAGCATGCAGATAAATTAGAACAGGGATTAACAACGGCTTACAATCGCATCCCAGATAGTGCGCAAGCACCGGAGAGTAGCATAGAGGATAATATCAACCCGATCTCACAAATAATTGACCAATACAAGCAATAAATTGAGGATATCAAAGAAAGTCTCAACCCTATGACCCCTCTCGAGGTCGGAAAATAGAGAGAACAAGAATTTTCACTCCAGATCGTCGAGATGGAGAAAGAATCCAGGAAAGTAGAAGAGTTGTTCGACATAACAGTGAAAATACAGACTATCCTCAAAGAAGATGAAAGGTCCAACAGTGGGACCAGGAAGAGGAGAGAATCAATGCTACCATACAATAGCTCAAGCAAGAGAAGAAAAAATGAGCATCACAGAGCACTTGAAGGGCACCCAAGAAATGAAGACTTTGCAGACAAAGTTGAAAACAACGCAGACACACAAGCAAGAAAGACAAGTTGAATTGGAACCCCTCCAAGAACAAGCAGCACAGATGATTGTGTAGTTGGAGGAAGAGAAGACAAGTAGAGAACAAGCACAAACTGAGAGCACAACATTAATGCAAGAGGAAATAAAAATGCAGACAGTAGAGGCGCTAATAGGAAAAGTTGTGCAGATGAGAGAAAAAGTAAAGGAATTAGCAGAAAAGTTCCACAGTTTGGAAAACTCAGTCCAGGGATTGCGCACCACCTGAGTGGCTCGGGACGAGCCACATGTCAGTGTTGGGGGTCTGTAGGGAACATGCATATCTTAAGAAGGAAGGTTATTTGGATGCAGGAATATTTTTGGAGAAAATGTCTATTTTGGGAAATACCTAATTTTGGAACACTCACAATTGATGGCAAGAAAGAAGCATGCAGAAAAAGAAGGAAAAGTAGGATGCAAGAGGAAAAGCAACATGGCACGTAGGCAGACAAGCCTAAACATGATAGGGTTAAGGTTTGTGATAAATATTGTAATGGCTATAAGTCTGTAAAATAGTATAAATAAGAACCTAGGAGGTCTAGGTTAGCGTGGTTGAGGTTCAGTGGTTATTATGATTGTAATAAGGTGATAAAAGAGTCAAGTAAGCCATATTTTGAGAATTAGGTCACAGACTGAGGAGCTTGGTGTGATCTAGTCTGCCTCACATAGGTTATTGAACCTCTTCATGGTTGTATAATGGAAGATGTAATGCACGCAATGCCATATTTTGTAGCAGACTAAATAAAAGAGCAGAGATGCCAAATCTTTGTGGACATAGCCCACGAGGGGGTGAACCATGGTAAAACTTGGGTTTTATGTGATTTTTATTGCATGTTTACTTTATGTCAATGATTATTTTATGAATTAATGGTTATTATAATGCATGCATGTGCCTAAAAATGAATCAATCCTAGAAATACTTGAATGAATAACAAGATTAATGGATGAAGAAGATAGAATACACTCCCATATCCCCACTCATTCCTAGATTGTAGACACCTGAGTATTGCAGTCACTGGGTGAGACTGGACAGTGCAATCTATGCGTTGTGTTTCCTTCTGGTTTACCAGGAGGGCTAATAGTTTTAGAGGGTTTTGTTGGAAACCTGTTGAGATCCAAACCTAGGTCAGCCAAAGAAGTGAAAGAAAGATCTGAACCAACAAGATGCGTGTCAACTACCTCCACTTCTATGAAAATGAAATTGCCTCCTAACTGGACCGAAAAAAGAGGAAATAAGCATGTGCGGCCTAAACAATCGTTCGTCAAATGTGGTTAACAAAGTAGGAGAAGGTGTGAGCTCTGGATAGCCGATATCTTTCCAGTAAGAAAAAGACATGAGACACGTGGAAAGTCCCTCATCAACAATGGTCCTCATGATGATGTGATTTCCATAAACAATGTCGATCTGGAAGGCTACATGATAAGGAAGGCGAGGCTTCAAATCTGTAGCGTCAAACTTCATAGTGAGCAGATTGGAAGAATCTGTCGCTCTGATTGTGGATAACAATGTAGTGCATTGCACAGGGAAACTTTGAAGCACCTCTAAAGAAAACATCACACATGGAATTTGAGCTAAATCTTCAACAGTCAAATAGTTGGGTGCAACCCAAGCATTAGGGTTGCGTGACGCCCATTTTTACATGCCCTTTGGTATGTGCAACATCGTTTCCTTCTCAAGTTTATCTATATGGAGAGGCCCATGAGAATCATAAGTTTCTTTACCTTTCATTGTTGACTCTAGATTACCATAATCAAGAGTTCTATTCAACAATTCTACCTCCTCTTCTTTTAACTTCGAAGAATTAACCATACAAACAAATGCGGAAGATCCATCCATCAAAGGTGTGTTAGAAGTTCCCCCTTATGGATTGGAAGTGGAAGATCCAACCTGCATATTTTGTCTTTATAAAAATGAATTTTGCAATATAGCAGGTTGTTGTTGCAATGTTGTCAAATGTTGTGCTTCTTACATATTCAGGCATTGATGAGTAAGGTGATCATCCACACAAAGAGTAGATGGGAAATTCACCCTTCTCTTTTCATCCTTCTCCACCTCAACATTCTTGTTAGGCTTCTTGTTGTTTCCCCCACTACCCTTCTTTCCTTTGCGTTTCTTTTTCTCTATGGTTTGATAAGGACCCTTTTGAGTCTTTTATTACACAGTGTGTACAACCGAGGACTGGGTTATGGGGGTGGTTAAGCCAAAGGCTGGACCAACCATAATTTGTTGAATTAACAACTACTGCATCTGGTTAGAGACCAGGTCTGTGGATTTGCTTTGAGAGGAACCGACAATGCCATCGGCATGTGGTCCCGATTTCAATTTTGATAAGTCGAGGGTTGACCATGGTGTGTTAGGCATGATCTCATAGAGAATTCCTGATGGAGAGTAAATTAAATCCAATTTTTGCTCTCTAAAAATTTCATGTTCTTCAATAAATACGCTTGAAGTTGCTACATCCTTAGAGATATAAAGAAGCAACGAATTAAAGAACCATTCTAAGATAATCTCTGGAATAACAATGGCTTTAATCAAGCTCTTCCATATCCTCCATTCATGAATATGATTAGAAATGTGTGTAGCCTTATCTTGTTCAAGGTTGGACACAAGCTTTGTATCAGCATCATACCAGACAGGGAGTTGGAAGTGGTTGAGAAAAACCATAGTGAGATCACCAAACATCACATACTTGGACCTCTCCAGCTCTATGTACCATTTCGTGGCACCCTTGGTGAGGGTACATTGTAACAAATGTAGCCAAATCGAGTCATCATTAAGTGAGTTACATGAGAACCATAAATGAAACGTCGTCACATGGTCCTGCGGATCCTCTCCACTCTTTCCTTCAAATTTTGGTATATCTTAAGGTAGTTTGGTGGGGATTGCGGGCAAATTCGGGTCATGACAAATGGTGTCATTCATCAACTTAGAAAGATATTTCAAATGAAGAGTTGCCAAAAATGGTAGCCAGGGCTGTGTCATTGACTGATTAGTAGCTTGAAAAGAAGGTCCTGGATTGTAACTGGCACCAGGTTGTCAAGAAGAGTTTTATGATGGACCAAAGATTTGGGTAAAACCTTATTGGCTCTAGTATAATGGAGGATAGCCTCCACCCATCTGATTCTCGTATGGAAAAATAGGGTTTCCCCATGCCGGACCTCCTTGCGAAGGAACTATTCCTTGCATGGGGTTATAATAATCGAGAAAGGGGTTACCCCATGACGGCATCACTTCTGAAGGGAAATACCCTTGCATGCGATTCCACTGAGCTTGGAAGGGGTTTCCCTAGGTTGACACTACAGACATGATGAAAGGATTACTCATGAATCCACCATATAATGTGAATGAAGTGGAAGTGTATGGAAAGTTCGCGATAACCATAGAATCCCCCCAGCCAGGAAAGCCCCGTTGTAACACCCTAGGTTTTGAGCCCTATATTAAATAATGTATTTTGTTAATTGATGAGAGGCCAGAGTGCCCAAACAACTAAAAGAGGTCAGTGTGCCTAAGAAATGTAATGTTTCGATCATTATTAATAATAAATACACCGATGGATTCTAGATGGACAAGGACAAGAGTTATAAGGGGCTATGATTCCACAAGAGAGGGGGCTTGACAGGATAAGTATTTATTTTATAACTTTGATTACCCATTTTGTTTAATGGAGAATATCAGTTACATGAGCTTCTTGGGGGAAGGCCATGAAGTTATTGATTCCCAAGATTTACAAAAACCCAACATTGGTTTGGGGTGGGGGTTCTCTTCTTAGTCTGTTGTTGGTCTCTTCTTCTTCACTCATTCACTCATTCACTCAATTGCTTTTTGTTCACACCTTTCGTGGGGATTTCACTACATTCATTATTTCACCCAATCATCCTTCCTCATTCTTGTCTTGGCTAGGGAAAGGAAAATGAATTGTTGAAGAGAAGCCATGGTATTTTTGGTTGTAGAGACTGCTGGGGTATTCCAGTCATGAATTAAGACCTGCATGTCTGAGATGCTTTGGTCTGTGCTCATTTTTTCTCATAGATGTGAGTCTTGAGAGTCCTAGCATCGATATTCTAGACTAGATGCATTGGATCCCTAGAATGAGATGGAAATCCTGAGGGATTGCGTGGCAGAGAAGGGGATCCATTCTCTTGGGTTGTGTAGCCTGGGTAAAAGAGAGTTGGTGTACTTTGGATTGTTGTGGGTGTTGGGAAGCATGTGAGAGCTTGATTGTTGACTAGTTTGGGAATCCAAGTGACACTATGTAACCATCCTTGTGGATTCATAGCCCTGGTTGGGGGGTGATATTGTCATTGATACTTGAATAGTAGTGTCTACGGTTGGGTGGAACATCCTTGGTTTGCAACCAGTTGGTGATCTGTTTCATCAAAGATAAGTGCTCTCTATTAATTGTATTTACATGTGTATGATTTATTATGTTTTGTATTTAATTATCTTTGAATTTAGTATTGAGAATATGCATGTTTTTTGGTTATTGTTGTGCATGTCATATGGTTCATTTCTTTTATGTGTTAGCATGAATCTTGACCAATGCATGTGAATATTTCCTACATCTTTAGTAATCAAGAATGTATCAAAAGTCGAATTAGTTCCAGAAGGGGACTCGAAATTAGCATGCTCGCCCTGTGGGAAGCTGGTTATGTTACATATTGGTATCAGAGCCATAGGTTGAAACATCGGGCCGGTATGGGTCGGATTTGTTGGTCAGAGTCTCGTGGTTGAGATCGATTTATGACCTTGAAATCGTAAAACTCAGAAGGAATGGTGTTGCAGAGTCCATGCAAAAGTCAGAGTGTCAAAGCTCCTTTGTAAGGGATCATGGATCGTGACCATCCCTTATGAATTTGGAAGCAATCACCACTGTGGGATTGAGGGAGATCTAGACCGTCGAATCAGAAAGCAGGTGAATAGGGGTCGTCCAATGGAGGCGAACATAAGGTTGGGTAAGAATTAATTCCCAGTCATCGAATCTGGTTGATCGATCATCGGTCGTCGATCAAAGCCAAGAAGGAAAGGAAGAACTTCAAAACTTCACTACTTCGGTGATCTTGGTAGGCAGGCAAAGCCTGAATTGCCGAAGGCTGAAGTCATGAAGCCATGTCAACCATCTGATCTGATGGAAGGTGTGGAGGGATCTCCTTCATTGATCGTGTTCATTCAACATTTACTACTTCGATAGTTTTCACTGTGGGAGTTTTAAACTTTGATGAATTGTTACAACACAGTACTTAGAGCGTCGAAGTCTCGAAATCCCCATCGATCGTTAGATTGAGGGGAGTAATTCGAGAGTGTTGTGGGTCATCAAAGTAAGGGTGGAAGGATATCGGAGCCTTAGAACCTTTCCACTTCGACATTTGATAGTCCGAGAGTGTGGGGGTCGTCTGGAGTGAGAAGCCCTGAAGACTAAAGCCCAAAGTTAATCCCAGTCGTTGATTGTGGGAGGAGTGTGAGTCGTCTATCTTAGTTCAGTGTTCAGCTATCCAAAAGGTAGTGTGTGTTGGACTCAGCAAATTTCTGAAGCCTGTAATCCCGGGGTCTCGGATTTGGTTGATGATGTGGCTTGTGCCACGTGGCAGGGGGTCATGTGGGGACATGTTTCACATGGATTCAACACCCTTTAGACCCTGATCTATTCATTTTTTAGTGACACATGGCACATACGCCACGGGTCCACGTCACCCTAGGTGGCATCAGTGTGTTGTGTCATCTCCGGGAGTATGTGACTCTGCAGGTTTCCATGTTTCTACCAGGGAAAAGTGTCGAAACCCAAAGTTGTGAAGGCATGCAGCTCGTCAATCTAGGATTCCTTCAGGACCTTTCTCGACTGTTGGATTAAACTGTGGATTGAACAGTGTAAATACTTCAAAGGATTGTCACTCAGGGGGAATTAAGAGACACAGGAATTGAACGTCCCAGAGCGTCGAATTTATGGATTTACACCTCTTGATTGAACCTCCCTACTTTCTTGGGCGAAGGACACGAGGTTCTTAATTCCCAAGATTTACAAAAACCCATCCTTGGTCTGGGGTGGGGGTTCTCTTCTTGTTATGTTGTTGGTCACTTATTGTTCACTCATTCACTCATTCACTCATTCACCCTTTCACTCAATTGCTCATTTTTCACACCTTTCGTGGGGATTTCACTCCATTCATTATTTCACCCACTCATCTTTCCTCATTTGTGTCTTGGTTGGGGAAAGGAAAATGAACGGTTGAAGAGAAGTCATGGTAATGTTGGTTGTAGAAACTATTGGTGTATTCCATACATGAATCAAGACCTGCATGTCTAAGATGCTTTGGTTTGTGCTCAGTTTTTCTCACAGCTACGAATCTTGAGAGTCCTACCATGGAGATTCTGTACCAGCTTCACTGGAGTTATGGAAGGAGATGAACAGCCTGAGGGACTATGTGGCAAAGAAGGGGATCCATTCTCTTGGGTGTAGAGGCTGGGTAGAAGAGAGTTGGTGTACTTTGGATTGTTGGGGGTATTGGGAAGCCTTTGAGAGCTTGAGTGTTGATTGGTTTGGGAAGTCAAGTGACACTCTGGAACCATCCTTGTGGATTCATAGCCTTGGCTCGGGGGTGACATTGTTGTTGAGACTTGGAACAACAATGTCGATGGTTGGGTGGAACGTCCTTGGTCTACAGCCAGTTGGTGCTTCGTTTCATGAAAGATAAGTGCTCTCTGTTAAGTTTATTTACCTTTGTGTGATTTATTACGCTATGTATTTAATTATATTTGAATTTAGTATTGAGAATATGCATGTTTGTTGATTATTGTTGTTCATGGTGTATGGTTCATTTCTTTTATGTGTTAGCATGAATCTTGATCAATGCATGTGAATATTTCCTGCATATTTAGTAATCAATAATGTGTCAGAAGTCGAATTAATTCCAAAAGGGGAATCGAAGTTAGCGTGCCTAGCCCGTGGGAGGCTGGGTACACTACAGCCACTCCCAACAGATGGGAACGATGGAGGAATGTGATATCCACCCTAAGGGATTGCTTGGTAGGGAATTGCATAAATCCCCACACCAACATTAAAAACTTGGGACGTTGACTCGAAACCAATAAATGCGTTAAGCATACCCATCGACGCCTTACCAAAATAAAAAGTGTTTGTTGTCGACAGCAATGGCATGGTTACACGCATAGAAAGAGTGGAACCAATGACCAATGAAGTAGTGTTGTTGATCAAAGCGGTTATGGTGGAATAGACCACACTAGTTGGTGTGTTAGACATACTAGGAGGAAATATCTCGTTGGTGACTATTGTTGTAGTAGGTGTACTGTGCAATCTCACCCGAGATAGCTCTATGGGTGCCTGCAATAGTCAAGTGCTTGCAGCTTGGGACTAAGTGGAGATCTGTGTTTGTACTTTGTGATCTTTATTTATTTAGTCTAACCTCTTGAGTAAAACAGTCATTCCTATTCATGCATGTGGGGTATCATATCTAACCAGTTCCTTCATTCATTCATCTAGCATTTAATTATTAACAACAATAAAGATAAATACATTCAATCACATAACACAAGCTTTACCGTGGTTCACCCCCTCCTGGGATACATCCACAAAGATCTTCTCTCAAGCTCTTTATTATATCTCAGCAATATATCAGGTCGTGCATGTTTAGAGTCTTGGATCTTACAATCTCAATAGGCTTCCCGATCCATATGAGGCTGACTAGATCGAACCAGGCTCCTCGGCCTGCAATCTAACCCTCGAGATCGAGTTGCTCACTTATTCTCTATCTCACCAGCTTACAAATTGTTGCAGTTCTTATAAACCTTGCAACTTTCGAACTCTCTCTACCTCCTAGGTACTACTGATCTCTTTCTGTATCTATCCAACTCAGGTACCCCCTTAGGTCCTATTCATCCCTTAGCCTCTCCCTCTCTCTTTTATACCCCCTAAGTACTACTTATATATTTCCAAAACCCTACCCCTAATGTAATTAGGTCTCCCTTGCATGTGTGCCTCACATGCTTCCCTCGCACATGCTTCTTTTACTTCCAACTGTCCTTTCTTCCCTTCGTGCTTCTCTCCCCAAAAATATTATTTTCCCCATAATGGGTTTGCGTCCAACAGGCCCCCAACACTGACATGTGGCTCTTCTCGATCCACCTATGCTTTTCGCGGTTCTTCAACATCTCCTGCTAGAGTGTGGAACCTGTTTGTGAGTTCCCTTCCTTGTGTCTGAGCCTGCACAATCTTTTCTTTGAGCACATCTAATAATTGTGTTGTGATCTCATCTCTGATCATTTCTGTGCACTCTTCATGTGTTTATGCCATATTCTTCTTTTCCTGCACAATGACCTCCACTGCTAGCTCTTAGAGAGGTTCCATTTGAGCTTGTCGGTCCTTCTTCTTCGTCTGCGCAACTAGTAGATCTTCTTGCAGCTCTTGCATTCCTTTGAGGTGCTTGGTGATATTTATCATTTTCTACCTTTTCTTGAGGTCCTGAATGGCTACGCTTACCTTTTCCTCTTCCTGGTCCTAGTATTGGACCTATTGATATTCTTCTAGATTTATCCATAGCCATGTTTCCCTATCAAACAAGTCGATAACTGCATTGATTTTTCATTCCATTTCATCCATTTGTTCGGTTGCTTCTTTCTTCCTTTGTTCCTTCACCTCTGGGGGAGTGGTAGGAATGAGTTGATCCCAGAGGTTCTCAATCTCCTGCATGTATTTGCTATAGTGGGAAAACCCCCGTATGGACTACACTAGGGTTCAACATGTAGGCAGATCTAACCATCTAAAAGTCTCCTACCTTTCTAACTACCCCGAACATACCCTAGACTCATGCATGAAATACAAAGTAAGACAAATCAGGTAACTATACCTTTTACTTCGCATCTGGTGTCGATCCTCTCACGTTCAATAGCTCCGTTGACTGCAAGCCTCCTCCCAAGGTTGACCTGCATTCACAAACAGATAAACAAGAAACTACAAACATGCATTTCATATATAAATCATGGGTTAGATGTTAGAATAAAGCATAAATCAAATGAAGACATTTGACACATCATATTTCAGGACAGGAAAAGTATTTATTTTATTGATATCACAATGTTTACTTACAACAAGGTCAACGTCTACTCCATGAACCTGGTCTAGGATCCTCTTCAATAAGCTCCAACTGCGCTTCCATGTATCTTTCTCCTCTCAACCTCTCTCTAGGGAAATGGAATAGACTTATGATGGAGGAAAAAGGCAAAAATGGGAAATTTTGATGCAAATCTCACAAGGTGGCTGCAATTTCTTGGGGCAAGGAGGGGATGTGAAATGGGCAGAATTTCATTGTTCTTATGCTTGGATTAGGAATGAGACCCCAACACCTCCTTTTATATGAAAAAAGGATGGTTATTCGGTTGGGTGACAGGTTATAGGCAGTGGATCAGTTGGGAAACTACCCAATAGCCCGTAATCTCAATGAATTCCTTTCAACTTTTTAATTTTTGCAACTTTTGCAAGTATACGCGGGTTGTAATGGTGCAGCTAGCTACGCACATAGGTTGTAGTGGTGAAGCAGGTGTGTGTACGCGGGAAGTAGTGGTGCAGGGCGCGTACATCTTCAAAATAGTGTTTTTAAGCAGAGTTGCTCAATGATGGCTTGGAAAAAATAGCAAGTAATAGGGCCAAATGCCAGGTATGCATGTATGGAGAAATTTAGGATTATAAAAGTATTGATCAATTGTTTTCACAATATGATCAATTTTCTGCATTGTAGTGGGATCTGCTATTTGCACACTTTTTGGAATTCTGTCATAAGCTACAACCACTCCCTGCTCGAGCCTATCCACATGATATTTCTCGTCTTTGGTCTCGAGCTTGACTTGCTCGAGCACCAACTCCAACTCCTCTTTGTTGTCCTTTGCTTGATGCAACTCTATTGTGTCTATTCATGTGCATGACTACACCTCCTGTGCAACACTGACTTGTAATTTATATAGTGCCTTGGTTGGTATCCACTTCATTACCAATTGTATTTGCACCAGATCTTTTAAGGGTGTCTGGGATACAATCTCATCTATGCGCAACATGTTGGGTGTAATGTGGAAGGTCAGGCTTGCCTGTGCTTTTGTCTGGAACATCTCATGTTCGCTCGATGCAGCCTTGGCTCCTACTTCTGATGTTGTGGGGAATGACCATGTTCCTCTGTCTTTCCCTGCACTTCTCTTATCTTCTCTAGGACCTGCCTTATATCAACGAGATCATCCTGAATTCGATCCCTTTGGTGTTGAGCTTCTTTGAACTCCTCAACTACCCGGTCTTGGACTCTTTCAGCCACGAGATCCGCGTCATCCACAATGATTGTATACTCTGTCGGATACTTGTGTGCCTTGGCCTTTTTGCGCGCACCCCCAGTGTGTATGATCGGCCTCTTGTTATGGCCTTGTCCCTGTGGGATAGCACTTGATGGGGTTCCTTGTGTTGTCACAACCTTTTTTTCCTATTCTTTCAGTGCCTGTGTGGTGTCCTTTTTCCCGACCTAGGTACCTTTCTTTGGCACACCCCCATTCTTTTGTTGTGTCGGATTCTGACTTGGCTTTAGCTTCTTAGGCATAGCTTTATCCCCGAAAGGTGTCTAATATTGCCCTGCATCAACCTCCTTATCTGTGGACATCTTTTAAGTCAGAACTAGAACTCTCCAGTCCTCTTACCAATCCTTGATGGCCATCTCTACATCTTCTTCCTTGATGCAATATCGCAATTATGGCCATTCCTTCTTGGGATCCCTTTGTGCTTGGATCCATACAGTGTGCCTGGTCACTTTGAAGTTGGCGATGTCCTGGTATTGCGCGACCACTTCTGGAGTAATTCGCCAAGTGTTGGAAATTCTTTATTGGAGGGCATTGTAATACCCTGCTAACATGCTTGCATTTGTACCTCTCACTTTCGGGTCTAAAGTGATCCCCAATGATGTGTACCGCATTGCACGACAACGACTGGTTCGCTCGCAAAACTATGTGTACTGGGGCTCCCTCCATCCGATCAAGGCGATCAATATGAGTAGCCAAGAGTAATGAAACTTTGTCCCTAGGTCTTGTCCATCTCTCCAATCCTCAAGGAACAGGTTTAATAAGTTGGGGGCCTAGCTGAGCATAGTGCCCTCCGCGCACTGTGCTACAGCCATGATGACCCCGGTAGAGACTTCCTCCTTGCGACACTTCCTGAGCAACTTGCAAGCCATGAGTTTGGTGGCCAGCCTTGTTTCTACGTCACTGATGTGCTTGATGATGATTATGTGTGACCCTCTCTCTATGCCATATGTCTTCTTCATCTCCTTTGCTAATGCCTTCTCCTTTGTCTTGTCATTGAGGTACTACGCGAGATTCTCCCCCCGAGATGGTAGACCTGTAATATACGCAATTAACTCTACCCTATAGAGACAGACTCTTCCACCCATAGATACCCTATCTGGGTGACTGCCATCAATTTCTTAATGCAGTTGTTTATGTCACAACCACTTCCAAAATGTGGGATATCCAACAGGTTTAGAATCCCAGTGTTGGCCAATCCAGTTTCCCACTATTTTGGTTGCAAAATTGGATCACCGAAGGGTCCTGTACCCACGCTGTCAAGGTAGACCTACCTTGCAAATTCAGGGAATTTTTCCACATCGGCCACATCATGGTCCAAGTAGCATATTTTTTCCATGCAACCCAAAAGGTTAGGCATGGCCTGCACCCCTTCTGGAATGCGCAGCAAGACTATGGTTGTCACAGTGTGTCTGCATGGTGATCTTGCTATGGGTTTTTTTCCCTTTCGTTGTGGTGGTTGACTCGAGGTTCTAGCCTCCATTGTTTTTTCATCGACATATGCCTCTGGTCGGTCCGTAACATCTTCTATTGTACCATGTTATTGTTTCTTTGTCTCTATTGTGTGTAACCATCCTAGCACGGTCGCTTCTCTCTAGTTTAGGGATGTCCCATTTACCCTCAGGACCTCTTCAGTGTGTTCAGGGCGCGAAGGATTTCCTATGTCCTTGACCTACTGGCCCTGTCCCATTTTCGGCATATCAATGTTCATGCCAACTGCTATGGTTGGTTGGGTTTCCTCCACCACGAGTGTGGGGCTCGGTAGTTCCACATTGGGTGAGGGAATTTCTTCCAAGTTGACGAATTCGACAGTCTATGTAGGTTCATGTTCCATTCCTTGTGGCTGTTGTGGTGCTCTGTGATGGCTTCGAGGTTTTTTGCAGGCCTGGCTTGATGCACATAGCTTGGGTGGTGCCATGGTGGTTAAGGTTGATCTCTGTCGAGCTAGTTTGCTTTGTAACTCTTGCTAAATCGCTCTATGCTCTGTATACTCTCTCACTCTGGTATTTCACAATTTCACAATAACCCTTCTGTTACCCGCGTGCCTTCCTTATATAGCAAGTGTCGTGAAACTTCTCAAAGAAGCTACTCGAGTTGTGGCTTAAATGAATTGGTGCTTCCCACGTATGTGACCTTGAATTCCCTTAACGTCGCCATTTGGCACGATTAATGTGACATCGCTTTGAAAGTTCTTGTCATTCAATTTTGATAGACACTGCCAGTTGGTGCCTTTTCATCGTAACCGCTAGTTTTCCAATTTCTGCTTTTTTCTGACCGTTGGTCCTTTTTCTGGCACGCTAAGTTTTCCAAGTGCGCGATATGTTGTTTCGTCGGTGCGCGTGGACATTTTATTTTTGTCATGCTAACTCTATTTTAATTGCTTACTGTCTTTTGGTGTCTGGCACAGTAACCCCTCTGTTGTTGCACATAGTCCTTTGTTTTCTGGCCCAGTCTTCTTCTTCTGTTTTTTTTTTTTTTTNTCTAGGAGTCGACTGTCCCTATACAGTTTCAGTCAAATCCCATTGATCATTCCTATGAGTTATGTTCCTCCCAAATCCTTCAATTGTACAGCTCCCCCATCTGTGACAGTCTTTACTTCATATGGTCCCAACCAATGCATTTTGAGTTTTCCTGGGTGTTGAAGAGATTTACTATCGTACACCAAAACTAGGCCTACCTCCTTGAAACTTTTCCTTTTGATATGTCTATCATGCCAATATTTGTCCCTTGCTTTTTTTACCTCTTGGAGAACCCCTGCTAGAATCAGATATTCTTCCATGAGCATCAGCTGACTTAGCCTTTCTTGTATTGTGCCTCGCTTTGTCATGTTAGTAATTGTTGCTACGCGTAGACTAGGTACCAAAAAT
The DNA here is from genome assembly GCA_009831015.1 of Picea engelmannii. Taxonomy (NCBI): domain Eukaryota; kingdom Viridiplantae; phylum Streptophyta; class Pinopsida; order Pinales; family Pinaceae; genus Picea; species Picea engelmannii. The sequence continues at coordinate 19,217 of ML872530.1, forward strand.
TCTAATGGCACCACTGCTTCTTGTCCATACACCAATATGAATGGTGTCTTCCCTGTCAATTTTTTACATGTGGTCATGTATGCCCACAATACTTTTGGTATCTTCAAGTCCCAATCATCCCTATTGACATTGTAGATCTTTGTCAGTGCATTCTCTAGGATCTTATTAAAGGCTTCTACTGTTCCATTTGCTTGAGGATGATATGGTTTACTCTTTTGATGATAGACTTCAAACTCCTCAGTCATAGCCTTAATAGTGTTGTTAATGAAGTGAGTGCCTTGGTCACTCATCAAAATCATTGGGCATCCAAATCTAGTGATCACTTGATCAAAC
>ML872531.1:0-19549 GCA_009831015.1 Picea engelmannii
AGTTGTGTGTCTAAGTGAGGTGCTAGCCTCCTTATTTATATTAGACTGGCATGTGTGAAGTGTCTCTTCACTGGCAGGGCCGACTTCTCCAACTGGGTGGTTATAACCACCTTTAATATTTTCTGGGGCCTCTTTAATATCTGTTGGGGACGACTTCTTATTCTGCCGATTATAATTATCATTTGACCAATCTGTAAAAGGGGATTTGGTCCTATTACAATATCCGACATGATAAATCCACAATGGGGATTGATCCAATGAATAATATATCAAATAATAATAAGAATACTCTTTGCAGTTACATTATTTCAACACTCCCCCTTAACAAGAAGGGTATTCTTCAACATCATCATGCGAGAGAGAGAGGACAACATCATCAACAACATCAAGTGGGTGAGAGGACAACATCATCAATATCATCTTGGAACATTGACTGACATATCTATAAATCATCGAAAGTTTTCTTTATCGGCAACATTGTCATTCTCAAAGGAATGCCATCATCATCTGCATCAATATGTATTAGTATAAAAACTGATACATCATCATAATCACATCACAAGGCTGGCTCATAATAATACAGGACTGGCTTTACATCACAACTGTCAAGATGGAAGCTCAGTACTCGTCTCATCTCAACATCTTGCTTTACGTCACAACACTCAGGCTGGAAGCAAGATACTAGACTGGCTTTACATCACAGCTATAAAGCTAGAAGCATAGTACTAGTCTCATCTCATCATCTTGCTTTACGTCACAACACTCAAGCTGGAAGCAAGATACTCGTCCTGCTTTACATCACAACCATCAGGTCAGAAGCAGGATACTAGATTGTCTTTACGTCAAAAATATCCAGCTGGAAGCTCAGTGCTAGTCTCATCATATCATCTTGCTTTATGTCACAACCATCAGGTCAAAAGCAAGGTACACATCCTTCTTTATGTCACAACCATCAGGTTGAAAGCAGAGAACTAGACTTGCTTTACGTCGCAACTATACAGCCGGAAGCATAGTACTAGTCACACATCATCTTTCTTTACGTCACAACCATCAGGTCGGAAGCAAGGTACTTGTCCTGCTTTACATCACAACCATTAGGTCGGAAGCAGGATACTAGACTGGCTTTACGTCACAACTCTCCAAATGGAAGCACAGTACTAGTCATATCACATCATCTTGCTTTATGTCACAACCATCAGGTCGGAAGCAAGAGATGTCTCATCACATCATCTACTCCCCCTTTCGAGGAGGGTCCTTTCAGACTATACCAAGCTTATCTCGAAAGTAATCAAACTTTATGCGAGATAGTGGCTTGGTCAACACGTCAGCAACTTGTTCATCCGTGCTAATGTACTGGAGCTTTAAGGCTCCTCTCTGCACCATGTCATGGATGTAATGATAACGGATCTCTATGTGCTTCGACCTGTCGTGGAATACAGGATTCTCTGTCATCTTTATGCAGCTTTGGTTTTCACATAAAATCAAGGTTGCTCTCATCTCTAAGTCAAATAGGCCGGTCAACAACTTTCGAAGACATATAGCTTCGCAACTGGCATAACATGCAACAATGTATTCTGCTTCCGTTGTGCTGAGAGCAATACTAGATTTATTCCTACTCTGCCACGAGATCATAGATGATCCCAAACTGAAACAACATTCTGAAGTGATTTTCCTATCAGAAACACTTCCTGCCCAATTTGCATCAGTATATCCACTCAATGTAAAATCATGATCTCCATCATAGCTGAGACCACAATCTATTGTACCTTTAAGGTACCTCATCACATGTTTTGTAGCCACTAGGTGAACAGGTCTGGTTTCTACCAGAAACTAACTCAAGGTGTTCATGGAAAAACAAATGTCTAGTCTGGTGTTCATCAGGTACATCAACGATCCAATAATCTTTCTGTACAATGTGGCATCAATCAACTCTGACAAAGTATCGACCAACAGCTTCAGCTTTGCTTCCATGGGTGTATTCATGGGATTTCATTCCAACATGTCGAATCTCTTCAAGATTTCGATCATGTACTTCCCTTGGTTAAGGAAGATCCTCTTAGGACTCTTCCATACCTCAAGACCTAAGAAATAATGCATTAGGCCAAGGTCTTTCATTTCAAATTCCGAGGCAAGTCTCTTTTTACATTCAGTGATGAGCTTTTCTTCTCCAGTTAAGAATAAGTCATCCACATATAGCAGTAAGATTACTGGCTCATTGTTCATGATTTTGAAGTAGAGGTTAGAGTCTGATTTACTCTTGGTAAATCCTAAGCTCGTCAAGAAACTGTCTATATGTCCATACCAAGCTCTAGGAGCTTGCTTCAATCCATAAAAGGCTTTCTTCAATCTGCAGACATGAGACTTCATGTCTTCAACCTCAAATCCTTGAGGTTGCTCTATATACACTTCCTCTTCGATGACACCATTTAGGAAAGATGTCTTCACATCCATCTGGTGTAGCTTTCACTTCATCTTAGTTGCAAGAGCTATGATGGTTTTGATCAAAGTGTATCTGGCCACAGGAGCAATTGTCTCTTCATAGTCAATGCCTTCCTTCTAGGAAAAGCCACGAGCGACAAATTTTGCTTTATACTTATCAATACTTCCATCAGTAGCATGTTTTATTTTGAAGAGCCATCTGGAGGATACCACATCTTTATTCTTCGATCTGGGAACTATTTCCCATACTTCGTTCTTCATTATGGATTGGTATTCCTCTGTCATGGCATCTTCCCATTCTTTCCTCTGAATGGCTTCTTCAAAGCAGGTAGGCTCCTCTTCTAGGAGATCACACATCAAAGCTGTATAACTGGAGAATGGATTTGGTCTTTTCACTTGTCTCGTAGTTCCTTGGGGAACACCGTACTTCTCTCCATATTGAATAATCTCTCTAGCCCAAGATATATTTCTTTTATGGAGGATCATTATCTGAGGAGGTTCTTGCACTTCTACTATATCATGGTCTTCTAGAAGTTCCTCATCAGGGGAAGTTACGACTTCCCTCACTGGTTCTGCAGCTCTGGGAACCTCCCTCATTGCAGTACTGGGGATTACGGGTTCCTCTTCATATACTTCTTCAAGCTGGCATAGTTTAGATTTCTTGAGCGCTGCATCTTCATCAAAGGTCACATCCTTGCTGATCTCAATGTTATGTTGACCTGGTATATAGATTCTGAAGGCCTTGGAGACCTCACAGTATCCCACAAATGTTCCCTTCTTTCTTGAAGGTTCCAACTTGTTTCTCTTTTCTTTAGGTATATGAATAAACACTGGACATCCAAATATTTTGAGATGGCTTACCTTTGGCTTCTTTTCAGTGAACATATCTTCTGTGTCTTGAGCCCAAGTGCACTATGGGAAAATCGGTTCTGCAGATATACAACTGCCATTGTTGCTTCTGCCCATAAGCACATAGGAAGATCTTGATCATGGATCGTAGTCTTCACAGCTTCTAGTATGGTTCTGTTCTTTCATTTAGCTACACCATTTTGTTGGGTATTATAGGGAGTAGTGAGTTCCCTCTTGATCCCAACATCTTTGTAGAAGTTCACAAACTCTTTTGAGGTATATTATCCTCCATTATCTGACCTGAGTATCTTAATCTTCCTTTCAGAAAGGTTCTCTATCAAGGCTTTGCATTCCTTGAACTTGTTGAACAATTCATCTTTAGATTTTAAGAAATAGATCTAGGTTTTATGAGAGTAATCATCAATGAATGATACATAATATACATACCCGTTAATGGAGGATGATGGCATTGGGCCACATACATCTGAATGAATGAGTTCTAGGACTCCTTCTGTCTTGTTGTCCCTCTTCGGAAACAGGTTCTTGATGTTCTTCCCTTGTGCACATACATTGCATATGCCTTTATGGTCACCTTTGAGTTCTGGTAAACCTGTGACTTCTTTGCATATGTATGGTAGTGCCTTGTAGTTTATGTAGGCTAACCTTCTATGCCAAATTTCACATGAGTTTTCAATGGCATGGGTCATGGTAGCCTCTGAGTGACCCTTTAGTTTATACAAGCCATTTTCTTCACTTCCAATGATGATTTCTTCATTTAAGGTTTATCCTTTAGCCCACATAAGAACTTCTCCATCTATAAAGGCAACTCTGAAGCCTTTCTTTTCTAAAGATGAAATGGAGAGTAGTTTCTTCTTCAAGCCTGGTACATATAGTACATCCTTCATTTTTAGTGAATTCCCTGAATTCAATTTATGGTTTGATTCACCCACTCCCTTGATGGGATATTGGTAATCATCTCCAAGTGTCACTTTCTGAGAAAACTTATTTTCTGAGATACAAGAGAGAATGTTTCTTTGTCCCATCATGTGCTTGGATGCACCACTATCAATGAGCCAAGTGTCCTCTTCGGGTGTTACAGATCCTGAGAGGGACGAGATCAAGACATGGTCTTTGATCTGCTCTCTTATCATCTTTGCGGGTGGCTCTTCATCTTTGACTACATGGGCATGGAGCCTCTTATGTTTTCTCTTGTATTCTTCTTGTCTGGCTAGACAAAACTTCGCAATGTGTCCCATCTTGTCACAATGATAGCATTGTACAGATGAGTAGTCCCTTTCCTTTTGTTGTCCTTTCTTCTGAAATCTCCTTGGATGAGATTCTTTATGATTGAATTTGTTTGACTATTGAGGCTCTTTATGAGTGTCCTTTTGGAAGTAGGGTTTCTTCCTTCCTCCTTTGGTGTGATTAGCTAGGGCTTGATCATCAACTCTTGCTAGTAACGCTTCATGATTCACTACTCTTGTTTCTTCTTGGATGCATTCTTCCCATAGACTATCAAACTTCAGTTTCTCCGTTCTGGCACATATCGTTTGGATGAATGCATCCCAAGGTCTTGTGAGACCATTTAGGGCCGTCATTATGAGTTCGTATTCGTCTATGGTATCTCCAATAGCTTCTAGCTGTTCTTTGAATTCCGAGATTCTAGAGAAGTATTCCTGAATCGTTTCTCCTTTCTGCATCCTTGTATTCTTCAGTTGAGTTCTTAGATTCATCTTCCAGTTTATGTTATTTCCTTCATATAGTCTGGTCAAGGCATCAAACATTTCTTTCAGAGTCTTCTTAGATGACACATAAGGAATCAGGTGGTCATTGATTGAATCTGCAATGATTCTTTTGGCCCTGATTGTGTCCTTTTGATGCTTTTCCTTTTCTGCAGCATCGACGGGTTCTCATACTTCTTTTTTTACGAATCTTGCTAGGTCATTCTCTTCAAGAATGAGGCCAATCCTATACTTCCAGGAACGAAAGTTTTCCACTCCTTCTATCTTTTCAACAAGCTTAACGCTTGTAGACATCTTTACCTGGAGCTAGGAAAATGACAGAAAAATGAAAGTGCTCAAAATCAAAATCTGAACTTACCAGGAGGTGCGCTTGGTTGAGGCGAGTAGCCTGGTGTGTTTGGATCTGAGAAAATCCAACTTTTTCTCCTCCAAATTTGATCTACAGATTTCTAGACTGGTGCTTATGGTACCTCTGGTACTCTGGTACTTCTGGTACTTATAGTACACTGGTTTTTTGGTACTTCTGGTACTTTGTGAAACTAGGGTTTCACTTTCTGGGAGATCCAACCACTAAAAAGGTGTGCTGAGAGTGCCAAAGTGATCCTTAGGGGAGGGCACACTTTTCTAGATGGCTTTGGGGCTAAAAAGCTTCACCATAAAAAAGCCCTAATTTTCATGTACGACAACAATGACGTTTTTCACTCTTGTGAAAGATGCTTCCTTTAGCTTGGCTCTGATACCATGTTAATGTTTAAGCCATTATTATAGTTCTTTGCATTTCATTAGATAACAATAGCATAATCCAAGATCACTGAGAAATACACAATCACAAGAGACACAACATTTATCCTGGGAAACCCTCTAGGGGAAGAAAACCCAGCAAAACTTCCTTAATATAGATAGCCAATACAATGCCAAGAGATCTCTTAAACTAATGCATAAGATCCTCTCCCATATATGCGCCACTCTCTCTCCTTCTTCTCTAACAATAGATCTGAAACTTGTCTCTCAATTGAGCAAGTGAGTTGTGTGTCTAAGTGAGGTGCTAGCCTCCTTATTTATATTAGACTGACACGTGTGAAGTGTCTCTTCATTGGCAGGGCCGACTTCTCCAATTGGGTGGTTATAACCACCTTTAATATTTTTTGGGGCCTCTTTAATATCTGTTGGGGCTGACTTCTTATTCTGCCTATTATAATTATCAGTTGACCAATCCGCAAAAGGGGATTTGGTCCTATTACAATAGCTGACATGATCAATCCACAATGGGGATTGATCCAATGAATAATATATCAAATAATAATAAGAATACTCTTTGCAGTTACATTATTTCAACATTAGGGTCATATCATTCTCTTCAAAAACAACACTCTTCAAGTTAATCATTACATAAAAATCTGAATTTTGAAAAGAAATACAAGTTACACTACCCTTGTATTCATTTGAGAATGAGGTGGAAACATTATTACTAATGTCTTCTACATGTGGGGTTACAATATCTTCTTCAACAAACACATCACCCATTCTTGAAGTATAGTATGAAAGTGGCTCATGGGATGGAGAACAAGGCTACAATTTATTCTTAAGATGTGTAAAATTCTTTCTAATATATTTTACCAAGTAACCATAAGCATCATATATCATCTTAATCTTAACCAAGAGAGAAATTTAAGGGTTTTTCTCATGGACAATCATCAAACCAACAACCTTCTCTTCAATTTTAGCACAAATATCAATAAAACATTTGCCTCATATAAATCCGTTACATGCTCCTCATTATCATATCTGTGTATCCAATATTTCTGTTTTTTTTAACAATATTTGGAAATGAATTTAGCTTTTAAAGGCTAAAATCACAATACCACTCCCATGCATTCTTCCCCTTCAAAGAAAAACCCTAATCGAAACATCTTCATGGACAATATTACTTTCAACAATAAAACTCATGAATAATGAAAGATGCATAGAAGCCAAATGGGCCCATTCCCAAAATCATGCAACATGGTGAATCCAAATCCAAGGATGAAGATGATACAGAGATCTAGGAATGCATGAAAAATATAAAGGAGTAAGTAAATATTCCCAATACTTCCCTTTGGATGGAGTCATTACTTCAAATCTTCAAAGTGCTAAAACTTGAAAATACATGCATATCATAATATCTAATATAAAATTTAAAATGGGGAGTTGTCAATGTGAATTATTTAAGTGTTTTCTTATTTTCCTCACCTCCAAAGTCAACAAGCCATCAAATGTGGAGTCACCAAGATGAAAACAATATTTTCAAAACAAAATCCTCATCAAAGAATGTATCGAGAAATTGGACTTTGTTCTCGTCAATGTCACCAAAATGTTACAACAAAATCAAACATCCCTATATGATGTAAAGTACAAAGCATTTGTTGGAAATATTGTTGTCATTGATGTAAAATATAGGGGGAGACTACGGATGCCCAATATAAATATTGCAAGATGGATATTGTTGGAAACATTGTTTGGATTATTAATGCTCAATTTAGTTACCCTATCTTTGAAGACATTTTTACCCTATATACCTAGCTCAAATGGGAGCATAGGTTATATGGTTGGAAACATTATTCTTATAATTTCCAAAGTTATATGAAATTCCCTATAACTCCTTAGGAATGAAGAGATACAAACTTTTTCGTCTAACAAGCCAACCGGAAAATTTAGGTCGGCTTAGCCAGTCTTTATAGGTTGGCCCTGAAAGTGGGGACAACATTAATATAAATGCAGGATAGATGTGATCATTTTCATTGCAACCAAGAAAGAGATCAAGTATGAGGTGCGTAGAAGTGATCTGAGGTGTGCTAAAGGAGATGGGGTGTCTTTTTGGGATCTAAAAGAGTGAAAGATAATTCTGAGGGGTTTTCTTGGGATTTTCTTATTCTAAAGGTGTGATATGAAGTACTAAAGGTCTGTGATGTTGCAAAGTGTGCTTTTTTGAGGTTGTGATGTTGTACTAGGAGATCATATTTTGGGAATGATGTTATGAGGCTTGCTAGAGAATGAAAGCTAAATGTGACTAGGGCTTGAAGCTATCTCTTAAGTATGAAGCATGCAAGTGAAGTCATAAGTACTCTGTGTATGAAGTTCTCAGATTGGTGTCTATACAAGTCTTATTGATTTGGTGCTCAATTGAGGAGATTGGTGTCTCCAGTAGGTTGGTGCCTACACAATATCTTGTTGAGTTGGTGCTCAACTGAAGAGAATGGTGTTTCTAGTAGGTTGGTGCCTATAGGTGTTGCTGAGTTGTTTCTTAGTTGAGGGGATTGGTGTCTTGAGCAGGTTGGTGCCTGCAAATATTGTAACAATAGGTTGGTGCCTACATGAATTTATAAATATAAATTTTATGGTTTTATCCCGATTGGGTTTCCATGTTAAACTCTATGCATTATGATTTTAGTTTATATGTGATTATTGTTTCTCAGCTAATTAATGGTTAAATAAAGTAAAAAATATCTTATATGGATTCACCCCTCACTCTTAGTATAAGCATAAGTTCAACAATTGTTGTCATAGAAAGTTCCTTCATAGATAGTTTAACCATTGGAAGACAGATCCCAAGCACATATGGATTGTAAGGAAGGTCTCTCTACAAACAAAGCTTATTTGATTGATGGAACAAACTATACAACATGGAGTATAAGAATGAAGATATATTTTAAGGCCCTTGGGTTTGGTATTTGGGAATCAGTCACAACAGGTTATACAGATGAAGCTGGGAAGGACTCAAGTGAAAACAATACAAAAGCAATAGATGTCATCTTGAGTGGCCTACCATTTTCTGAGATTGTTAAGGTGATGAAGTGTACATCAACTAAACATATTTGGGACAAGATACAAAACATTTATGAAGAGATATCCAGTGAAGAGAAATATGGTGATTGTTCCTGCTGTGAGTTAGAGACAAAAGAAGCACACTTTTTAAAAAATATAAAAGGAGGACTTGGAAAATGAAAATATGATAAACAAGTGGTGAGAAGCCAGTTGAAAGAAAAGGAATAAAATTACGAGAAGTTAGAGGGTGAACTTGTTTCCTTAAGAAAGGAACTAGAGAAAACAAATGATCAGTTGAACAAAATCTTGATGTATGGAAAGAGTACTGAAATATTAGATAATATTCTTAGTTTCTAAAGGTCACGATTCATCAAGACATGTTATGGCTATGATGATAAACAAAATACCATTGAGTGAGATGCAAACATTAAGGTCACAAATCCATCATAAAAGGAAAATGAAAAAAATCCTAAGAGCTATGCTAATATTCTCAAAGACTCCATTAACAATGAAAGCAACAACAAGAAAGGAAATAATGACCAAAGAAACTTGATTCTTCTCACAAGAACAACAAGAATGTGTTCAAAAGAGATATTCCACCAAGAAAACCTTTCACAAACCGGTACCAAAATCTCTTTCTTAGCTCTTATTTTTCTTGCAATAATTTTGGTCATAAAGCAATAGATTGTAGAGCTTATGCAAGAAGTGATCATGTGAGAGATAGAAATAGAGGTTCTTACAAAATCTCAAAGGATGATTATGTGAGCAACAAAACTAGAAGTTCTCATGGGGTTGCTAATAGAAACTACAATTCATTTTCTCGTCTACTTGATACTAAATGTTATAAGTGAAATAACACACTTGTTGTAAATGAAATCAATCCTCACTTGCATTGAAATGGGAAACACACTTTCTAGAATTGAAATCAATCCTCACTTGCATTGAGATGGAAGACACACTTGTTGGAAACAAAATGTAACAATATTGTTGGTAATAAGGTCACACTACTTGAGATAAATCACATGTTGAAAGAAAATAAAAAACCATGCTACAAGAAATGAATTAAAACATATTGCACCTTCAAGGAAACAATGCACTCAATGTGAAAAGGGGCACACCTTGTTGATATCACACAATTCTGAAACAACTAATGAAGTACGATAGAAAACTAGCTATGGATGGCTAGCAATAACGCCTACAAATTTACTGGATTTCATTAACCTTAACAACAATGAATACCATCAACCACACTATAACCTATAACAATAATGCTATAAATAAATATAGACCAAATCACATTCGAGTAACAACAAATCGCATTGCACCAAAACACTCAAAATCAATTATGGATGACAATAACAACAAATATAATACCTACAAGAAAAAAAGCAAATCTACCTATTAATACAATAACAACAACCCTGCTAAAGAGGAGGGCCCTTCCTCCTTAGCAGGGGCTGGAAAAGTTACAAGAACTACAACTTAATCACACATAACAAACATTCCATCTCTTTATTACTCGGAAATCAGGAGGTACATATACAAATGTTGTTTTTCATTGACCAGATTGATTGTTCCCCAAAACTAGACTAGCTTGGGAGCGAATATGCTCTTATTTTTAAAATCTCCCTCATCTAAGTAATCTTGGAAAATTGACAATTATGAGCAACCTTGAAAATATTTTGATTCTCAAGTTATTCAATGATATATTAATTAAGAAGATACACAATATTTCTTGTAACCGGTCACAATTAATATGATTACTTAATTACAGATATCGCTCGCTGAACTTTCCTATAATTCGCCTTGAAAAAACATATTTATGACATACAATAATCATGACTTAAAAATAGCCACGTCATCAAAAGGGACCAGTCATTTCCATGAGGGATTGTATGTCAGTGACCTAATCAACATCAACACAGACAATCTCCAAATAACATCATTGGTTTGCTTAGGATATCAACATTGTTAGGAGTAACAACATTTCCACACTTTGGAGTAACAACACCCATAATAACAACACTACAGAGTCACAACATCTCGGAGTAACACGAATGCGGAGTAAAAACATCTCAGAGTAACAACACTTCAGAGTAACAACACCTCAGAGTAACAACACCTGTATCAGTCGATTGTCCGACAGGGATTCTTAGTAATTACCCAAAACAACCATTCTCCTTCCCAAAATGAAAGAAAAATTTAATGAATTGAGGCATCAAGTGGACTTAGTATACTGGGATAAAAAAGGAAATATTTTGGAATGTAATGACTATGAAAATAACATGGACAATAAAAGAAAAGTGGGTAAAATAGTAGCAAAATGGTGGCAAAAGGGTGTCAATTCCTAAACCCAACATCTCCCCCAACTAAAGGAATTGCATGTCCTCGTGCATCTCATCAATCATTCTGAGTCCACGTCAACATGTTGTAGATGGATACTAGTGAGGTTGTATGCCCCGACGATATCCTCCTGAGAATCCCTATATCCATTACTCATCATCACATCTACCCACCAGTCTTGATATCGCCTTAGCGGGTATCGATGTTGATATTTCCTTATAGGGAGCCAAATCAAAGGGAATCTGTATCTAAGGCCAATCCATATTGATCCACATTTCATGATGCAATCAATATAATTGTTTATTCTTGACAAGGAATGGGTGAATTTTGGGTAGGCATAGGGGTCCCTCCTCTTCAGCTCATTGTCAGAGGCTTCCCATATGAGCCGATTTCCATCCAGAGCTTCCTTCAACTGCATATTAATGCATGCGGGAAAAAGGTCCATGATGAAGAGCCAAACATATTTCACAGTGGAAAATTGTCCTAATGAACCAAGAAACTTGTTGAAGGCTCTAATTATATAGGCAACATGGGTAGATTCTCCCCTAATCCATAACACTTTCTCCTTCTAAGTTGTTTTCATAATATCATGGGTTGCTTTCCACTTTGCTTGATTGCTGACAAATGTGGTAAATGATCTTAGATTAATATCACCAACATATGAAGAGAGATTGGATTTTCGTTCTCCAAACAAAATAAACTCATGCAAGTATAATTCACATAACAGATGTTGGTCTGCAAGGATGATTTGAAAGAAAATATTCATAAAAGAAATAGTGGAATCAAACTGAAAGGATCTATCTTCTTTCACGAATTCCATTTGGAACATGAAGAATTTTTCCTGAAGAAATAATGGATATGCAGGGGAAGGGTTTCTGCAATTCAACAATTCTTGTGCCAGGTCACATACTTTTACCTTTGTTTCTCATAGGGTTTGAACATGGTCTTTCAACTCCTTCAATATATGTATTTATTCCTTCAACTTATCCCACCTCTGTCTCTGAAGCATCAATTCTTCTGCCCAATTTTATCTAAGGTCACGAATAATCTTTTTATGCTCTTGAATGGAAATTACCCCTTCCTCGAGTGAGAAATCGAGTTACCTACACTTATGAATTTCAACAACCACTATGTTGACATCAAGGGCCACATCTTGGCTCCTTTCTTCCTCAAGTTACACTGCCTCATCTCCAGACGTTATTGGTTCTTGTGTAACAACAAAGTTCTGGTCAAGTTCTTGTGTGTCAACCGAAGAAGACCCTTCTGCTCCTTTATCGTTATGTTGTGCCTCCCTTCCTAGAGTTTTAACATCCTTAAATCCTGGAGTTTCAACATCTATTTCGACATATTGGTTTGCTTAAATTGTCTCTGCTCCAATTACTAATGGGTCTTGTGTAACACTAGTCTCTTGGGAAGTATTTTCTATGGAAACCTGGAAATGTTCCTCTGTTCCTCTGTTATTGTGTTGTGCTTCCACTCTCGGGGTTTAAGTGTTTGTTTCAACATTCTAACTATGGATAATTATCTCTATGGTATGTGATATTGGTTCTTATGTAACAATATCCTTTCCATCCATACCTTGATACATTTAGGAAGTCTCGATAGGCTTCTCATCCTCCTCCATAGGCTCTGTCTGAACTCCTATTGAAATGAATCTTGGTATCAACATATCCTTTTGTGCATAGCCTATTTGGTTGAGGATGTCACTGCATGCCGAGCATAACTATTCCTAGGCTCCTTATCCTTTTGTGCCCCAGTCTTAGGTTCTATTTATTTTTCCACTAATTGGGAAATTTCGGCCAGGGCTCCCAATCCTAAGGGGTTTTCTTCTTCTTGAAACTTCTCATAATCCTAAGTTGTTTAAGCCTAGAATTTTCCTCTTTTAAATAATCAATTTTCTTAAGAAGGGGTGCATTTTTACCTCGTCTGGTGCTATTGGTTATTGTTTTTGTCTTTCCCTTATTTGCAGTGGTTGGTTTCTCAGGAGGTTCTTGTGGGAAATACACAATGATTAATGGCTCTGATGGTTGGGATGGCGTTGCTGCTGAAGAAGACCCGGTTCTTCTTCTTGGGAGGTCATCGAAAAATCCTTGAGATGACCTCTTGTTCCCTCTCTTATGTTGCATAGGTTCTTTTATGACAGGACATGGTTTTCATTCTTCCCAATAGGGGTTTTCACCTATAATATATACTTCATCACTGGAAATAAGTGGTGAAACATTCTGTGCAACAAGGGAGTTACCTTGTATCTGAGTATTTTTGACCTCTTCTTCTTCTTTGGGGTATTCTTGATCTATTTCCTTACCTTCTATGCTCAATTATTTCTCTGTGTCACCCCATACATCTTCTCTGCTCTTGCCTCTTCCTTCTTTGTATCTTCTCATGTGTCTTCCTTCTCTGTATCTCATCCTACATCTTCTTCTATTTCCATCACAGTAGTTGTACCATCATGGGTACTTTCTAATTCCATCTCGTCCTTATCCTCAAACTTTTCATCTCGAGACTCGTTGTTTCTATTAACGGGCTCTGGTTCAGAATTATCTCTTTCCATCTCTACTTCCTCACCCTCTACTAGTTTCTCCGTGTCACCACTTCCTTTCTCCATTGAACCATGAGTTCCAGCGGAGCCAATGAATTCATGCCATGTAGAATTCCTTTGTTCCAAAGAATGGAAGACCAAAAGTTTGATCAACCTATGGTTCGAAACACGGGTTTGTGGGTGTTTAGAGAAGAGAATAGAGCTTGCCATTATTTTCATAGATTCCAACAAAAAGTAGGGGATGTTGAGGAGTTGTCCATGGCGGAGGTGTGACAATAGCATGAAATGGTAATTGTATACAACTGTGAATCTACCTTCACAAGTAATATATCTCTAAATGAAGTAAGTGACATCTTTCCAGGGGGAGGGAAGAGAGGTTCTTTCAATTCCCTTACCTTTGTTTCTAACTTGTTCTTCATCTCTCAAAATGTTTGTCTTGGCCGCCGGGATTAATGATTTCTTGTTGAACCATATCACCCTCGTCCTTGGTAGTCCTGTGACCTCTACAATGGTTGCCTCTATGACATCGACATGCAATCCACAAACTGTTGAGCTTATTTTGTCTAAGTTCCTGGAAAAATCAAGGGTGAAAGCATTGTCAAATCCTTGCAATTTCTCGAAGAAGGTCACCCAACCTGCATTCTGAAAGATTTGGTAAATCTCAAGGTGGCTACGCAACAAATTGAGCAACTCATGCTCATGATGAATGACTGATCCCCCCATTGTAGGTAGTCATATTATTACTATATTACTGTCCATGGAGTTTCGACAGGGTGATTTGCAAGTATGGACATGTATTCGAATGCTGGGGAGAGATTGCTAAATTAGGAAAATTGGCAGTGTGGCAGTTTAGGCCATAATTAGTAATAATGGCGCACAATGGAAATTTCACATCTTTATAGTAGGCCCACATGATGTGATTGGTGGAATAAGTAGGGTAATAAATACGACATATGATGGAATGATGTGCCCCCCACCCCCCTCAACTAAAGGTTGGAGTCATTCTCGACTGAGGTGGAAAGGTTCATGGCGTAAGTTAAAATGTCACCTCAAAACTTAAAATTATGTGAGTAAATGGGAAAGATTTACCTGTCGGGTACCTACCATAGAGTATGCCGAACGTGTCAGTATTTGAATACAACTGGTGGTCAAGGCATAAATAGTTATGATGTTCGTGATGTATGGTGTTAGCAAAGTCCATGTCAACAACTTTTTTCCAATGCAGAGTTGCAACACCATTGCACCGAGGTTTAAACACCTGATCAATGATTTGGCGTTGAAAGAGAGTGATGAAAAAACATTGCACCCTATAGCAGGTATGAGTAACAACAAGAAAGTGGCAATGTGAGTATTAGCAAATAAGTCACAACAAGGGGGTGATTTTCAAGAAGCAAATTATGTGTTATAGAAGGTATAATATGAATTTCAACAGATGATGAGTTGGAGCAAAATAATGAGTTGCAATGAAGGATGAGTTGCAACAAATGACGAGTTGCAACAAAATAATGAGTTGCAACAAATGATGAGTTAAAAAAACAAGTTACAACAAGGAACAAGTTGCAACAAGGAACAAGTTGCAACAGATGAGTTTCAACAAGGAACTAGTTGCAACAAATGAGTTTCAACAGGGAACGTGTTGCAACAAATGTTATCAATTCATCAGATTGTGCCAATGTGGACCTGTAGTTGTTAGTGACAAAGGAATTTTTTGCATTATTAACAAAAGTAATGGAAGAAAAAAGTTGTATAGTTTTTTTTTGTTTTTTTCAATGTCTACTGTCAACAAGATGGTTTTCAGTTGGCACCCATCTAATTATGTTCTAAGGGAGTTTTCATAGTTAGATTTATTTATTTAGTTATTACTATCTTTTTTTTTATTGTGTGGTTGGTGGTGTAGGAGAATTGTGTTCATCCCCAATGATTTCAAAACCTATATCTGAAATAATGTGAGAAACAAATGAATCCTTAGAAAGTGTTTAATGATATAGCCAAAGATGATGGCCATTAGCAAGTAGAGAAGTCTATGAGACATCTATGGTTGTGCACTTAACAGTCCCATTGTCGAAAACCGTGTCGACTTCATAAGGGCCTAACCATCTAGTGCAAAGCCTCCCCTTGAAATCCTTAAATATAGAATCATATAACAATTCCCAATCACTATTTTGAAACACCTTATTTTTAATAAATTTATCATGCCATTTGATGCGTTGTTGCTGAATAAGGTTGGTATGATGTATGGAAACCAAGCGCATTTCATCTAATTCGTTAAGTTGATCCAGATAGTGTTTCTGTGTTGTGGTTAGATCCATATTTACCTCTAAAGTAGTCCTTCATTTTTTTATATCTCAAATTCAATGGGGAAGACAAGGCTCTTACCATACAAAAGTTCAAATGGGGAGAAACCTGTGGTGTTCCTCCAGGTTGTCCTATAAGCCCAAAGGAACTCTGGTAGTCGCTCGACCCAATCATGACGGTGACTAGCCACATTTTTGGTAAGTATCCCTTCAATAACTTTATTAGTGCTTTCCACTTTCCCATTTGTTTGTGGATGGTGAGGTGAAGTAATCATGTGGTGAATATTGTACTTCTTGGTGAGTTTTGTGATCAATTGGGAACTAAACTGAGGTCCTCCATCTGTAACTATTTCTTTTGATACTCCAAAGCGAACGAATATGTCATCGAACATAAATTTTGCAACAACTTTTTCAGTGGCTTTGATGAGTGCTTTGGCTTCGACCCATTTGATAACATAGTCTGTGCAAACCAAGATGTAGGACTTCTGACAAGATGGGGGGTTGATGGGCCCCACAAATTCAAGAGCCCACTTCTCGAAGGGTTCGATGACTAGTTGAACTTTTAATGGCATTTCAACTGATCGAATGGGTTGGCCCATTTGTTGGCAGTTGTCACATCCATGTACATAATTTTTGGCGTCCTGGAACAAAGTACGCCAATAGTAGCCCATGTGAAGTGCTTTGTACCATGTTCTTTTATCATAAAAGTGTCTTCCAAAAGGCTCATCGTGGCAATCTTTTAGAATGTCATGGATCTCATCCTCTCTTATACATCATCGGATCTCAAGGTCAGGGCCTATGTAAAAGAGACATCCACCTACCTAAGAATATCGGGCACTTTGCTGAATAATCTTTCTTCGTTCTCTAGGAGAAAGGTGGTGTGGTAGATTTCTTGCAGCAAGATAATTAGAAATATATGCATACCACGATGAGTGAGTACATATTGTGAATAAGTGTTCATCAGATAAAGAATCCTCAACAGGAGAATCATCACCATTGTTGGTAAGCCTAGAAAAGAAGTCTGTGACGACATTGTCCTTTCCGGGCTTTTCCACAATAGTGATGTCAAATTATTGTAGTAGGAGTAACCACCTAATTACTCTACCATTTGTGACATATTTATTCATTATATGTTTAATGGTGGAGTGGTCTGTATGTACAAATACTTGATAGTCTGTAATATAATGCTGAAATTTGTTAATAGCATGTATAACATCAAGGAATTCTTTTTCAATTACCGTATAATTTAACTCTGCATGAGTCAAATTCTTGTTGATGTAATAGATGGCATATGAGTTCTGTTCTTCCCCCTATCCTAGTACAACACCGATGGCATCGTCTAAGGCATCTGAGGCATCTGTCAAAATGTGGAATGGAAAATTCCAATCGGGCTCTCTCAAAATAGGGGCTTCAGATAAACATCTCTTCAAATCTGTAAGAGAAGTTTGGCATTTTTTAGTCCATATAAATTTTGTGTCCTTCAAAAGTAATGCAAATAAAGAAGATGCAATCCTTGAGTAATTTTCAATGAAACTACGATAATAAACAATTTTTCCTAAAAGGCTACGCACCTCTTTTTATGATTTCGGAGGGGGAATTTTTAAGATTGCCTCAATTTTGGTCAGATCCACTTGTATCCTTGCAGAAGAAATATAATGACCAAGTATGACTCCCTCATCCATTATCATTGTAATACCCCTATTTCCCCCAGCTTGTAATTAATCATTAATCATGATGACCATGATATGGCATGGGAACAATGTAAATGTATTATTTAGATTGTCAATGACTGACTGTGGGGGTAAACCCTTGAAGTACTAGCCATGATATCACTAGAGGAAAGAATGAGGAAACTGTGGAGAGGAATCAATTAATGAAGGAAGGACTGGTGGTTGGATAATCAACCACCCCCATGAATGGAAGCATGGTCTCACTATATAATGTCATCCTGAAGTACCACAGGGTTTGGTAGACCAGACTGACCTGAGTTTCCTTCTGACATAAGGAACATGATAGGTGGAGAACCATCATGGGAAAAGATATACATAAAATAGAGACAAGGAGGAGACACACGAGAGGGGCAGAGCCTATGAGGCTCTACAGAGAGCCAGAGAGACACCAGACAAGAGCGCATGCACAAAGGGGAACGTGTGACCCGAGATATGCAGAGGAAAGGAGAAATACCGTGAGTTTGGTGCCGAGGAAGCATATGATAAACCTCGCAGGTATGATGTGAAAAATAGTGGATATTTGAGAAATGACATAAATTTCCCTGGTGATATCATGGCTTGGCACAAGGGTGGCCAGAGTGCTAAGAATGAATGCCTCTGAGCCTATGGTCGGGTGGAAAGGAGAACACCCATAGTCAGTCGGTTCATTGTAGCCTGTAATAGATAAGTACTTCTTCTTCTCTGTGCACTTAAATTGGAATGTATGATTTGAATAATTGTGTCTATGACTAATATTCATAGTGTTTGATTCATAATGAAAATGCTTAGTGCAATTCTGTAAGTTGTTTCCCTCGAATGGTTATAAGATGACTAGTGTGGCCTATGGGTTGGTTGGGAAATCATCAAGGTATTCTCCTCAGGGATCAACTTCATAGTACTAGAGTCGGGCCGGTAGACTCCACCAGACTGCTACAGTCTTGTTGATCCCTCAAAGGTGCATTTCCCTGTGTTCGAACCTAAGTTTTGTGAGTGGAGGGCGCTTCATTCAAACCAGTAACCTAAGAGACCACAAGCTCATACCTAAGAGTACTTGTTGCTTACTCAAGTACAATGAAAGAATACAAGTATTACAATCTGAGATTGAACAAAGTTGTGGAAAGAATCAATGTAACAATTGATGAAATAGGTGGACGAGAATCAAAGGAAGAAGAAAACGAATCAATGGAACACATTTATGAAGATGAAGCAGAAGATGAAGAAGAATTAGAAGGGGAAGATGAAGAAGATCAAACAGAAGTAGAAGAGCAAGTTCATCAAGTGCCTCCAAAGACACCTAACAAACGAGTACAGAAAAATTATCATTCAAATCAGATTATCGGAAACAAGGATGCAGGAGTTGAGACTAGAAGAAAAATCCGTTCACTGGAACAAATGCACCTAGCACTCTTATCTATGATTGAACCAAACAGTTTTGAAGAGGCCAACAAGGATGAATTATGGAATAAGTCCATGGATGGAGAATTTGATCAAATAGAGAAGAATGACACTTAGGAATTGGTTCCAAGACCAAAGAATAAGAATGTGATTGGCACAAAGTGGGTTTTCAAAAATAAATTGAATGAAAATGGACATGTTACAAGGAACAAATTTAGATTAGTATGAAAAGGATACGCACAGGTTGAAGGAATCAACTTTGAAGAGACATTTTCCCCAGTTTCTAGAATAGAAGCAATCTGATTGCTCTTAGCTTATGCATGCTCCAAGAATATTAAAGTGTATCAGATGGACATGAAATCATCATTTCTGAACGGGGAACTTGAAGAAGAAGTCTACATTGAACAACCAGAAGGATTTCAGTTGTCAGAGAACACA
>ML872531.1:19649-30532 GCA_009831015.1 Picea engelmannii
CGTTCTCTAGGAGAAAGGTGGTGTGGTAGATTTCTTGCAGCAAGATAATTAGAAATATATGCATACCACGATGAGTGAGTACATATTGTGAATAAGTGTTCATCAGATAAAGAATCCTCAACAGGAGAATCATCACCATTGTTGGTAAGCCTAGAAAAGAAGTCTGTGACGACATTGTCCTTTCCGGGCTTTTCCACAATAGTGATGTCAAATTATTGTAGTAGGAGTAACCACCTAATTACTCTACCATTTGTGACATATTTATTCATTATATGTTTAATGGTGGAGTGGTCTGTATGTACAAATACTTGATAGTCTGTAATATAATGCTGAAATTTGTTAATAGCATGTATAACATCAAGGAATTCTTTTTCAATTACCGTATAATTTAACTCTGCATGAGTCAAATTCTTGTTGATGTAATAGATGGCATATGAGTTCTGTTCTTCCCCCTATCCTAGTACAACACCGATGGCATCGTCTAAGGCATCTGAGGCATCTGTCAAAATGTGGAATGGAAAATTCCAATCGGGCTCTCTCAAAATAGGGGCTTCAGATAAACATCTCTTCAAATCTGTAAGAGAAGTTTGGCATTTTTTAGTCCATATAAATTTTGTGTCCTTCAAAAGTAATGCAAATAAAGAAGATGCAATCCTTGAGTAATTTTCAATGAAACTACGATAATAAACAATTTTTCCTAAAAGGCTACGCACCTCTTTTTATGATTTCGGAGGGGGAATTTTTAAGATTGCCTCAATTTTGGTCAGATCCACTTGTATCCTTGCAGAAGAAATATAATGACCAAGTATGACTCCCTCATCCATTATCATTGTAATACCCCTATTTCCCCCAGCTTGTAATTAATCATTAATCATGATGACCATGATATGGCATGGGAACAATGTAAATGTATTATTTAGATTGTCAATGACTGACTGTGGGGGTAAACCCTTGAAGTACTAGCCATGATATCACTAGAGGAAAGAATGAGGAAACTGTGGAGAGGAATCAATTAATGAAGGAAGGACTGGTGGTTGGATAATCAACCACCCCCATGAATGGAAGCATGGTCTCACTATATAATGTCATCCTGAAGTACCACAGGGTTTGGTAGACCAGACTGACCTGAGTTTCCTTCTGACATAAGGAACATGATAGGTGGAGAACCATCATGGGAAAAGATATACATAAAATAGAGACAAGGAGGAGACACACGAGAGGGGCAGAGCCTATGAGGCTCTACAGAGAGCCAGAGAGACACCAGACAAGAGCGCATGCACAAAGGGGAACGTGTGACCCGAGATATGCAGAGGAAAGGAGAAATACCGTGAGTTTGGTGCCGAGGAAGCATATGATAAACCTCGCAGGTATGATGTGAAAAATAGTGGATATTTGAGAAATGACATAAATTTCCCTGGTGATATCATGGCTTGGCACAAGGGTGGCCAGAGTGCTAAGAATGAATGCCTCTGAGCCTATGGTCGGGTGGAAAGGAGAACACCCATAGTCAGTCGGTTCATTGTAGCCTGTAATAGATAAGTACTTCTTCTTCTCTGTGCACTTAAATTGGAATGTATGATTTGAATAATTGTGTCTATGACTAATATTCATAGTGTTTGATTCATAATGAAAATGCTTAGTGCAATTCTGTAAGTTGTTTCCCTCGAATGGTTATAAGATGACTAGTGTGGCCTATGGGTTGGTTGGGAAATCATCAAGGTATTCTCCTCAGGGATCAACTTCATAGTACTAGAGTCGGGCCGGTAGACTCCACCAGACTGCTACAGTCTTGTTGATCCCTCAAAGGTGCATTTCCCTGTGTTCGAACCTAAGTTTTGTGAGTGGAGGGCGCTTCATTCAAACCAGTAACCTAAGAGACCACAAGCTCATACCTAAGAGTACTTGTTGCTTACTCAAGTACAATGAAAGAATACAAGTATTACAATCTGAGATTGAACAAAGTTGTGGAAAGAATCAATGTAACAATTGATGAAATAGGTGGACGAGAATCAAAGGAAGAAGAAAACGAATCAATGGAACACATTTATGAAGATGAAGCAGAAGATGAAGAAGAATTAGAAGGGGAAGATGAAGAAGATCAAACAGAAGTAGAAGAGCAAGTTCATCAAGTGCCTCCAAAGACACCTAACAAACGAGTACAGAAAAATTATCATTCAAATCAGATTATCGGAAACAAGGATGCAGGAGTTGAGACTAGAAGAAAAATCCGTTCACTGGAACAAATGCACCTAGCACTCTTATCTATGATTGAACCAAACAGTTTTGAAGAGGCCAACAAGGATGAATTATGGAATAAGTCCATGGATGGAGAATTTGATCAAATAGAGAAGAATGACACTTAGGAATTGGTTCCAAGACCAAAGAATAAGAATGTGATTGGCACAAAGTGGGTTTTCAAAAATAAATTGAATGAAAATGGACATGTTACAAGGAACAAATTTAGATTAGTATGAAAAGGATACGCACAGGTTGAAGGAATCAACTTTGAAGAGACATTTTCCCCAGTTTCTAGAATAGAAGCAATCTGATTGCTCTTAGCTTATGCATGCTCCAAGAATATTAAAGTGTATCAGATGGACATGAAATCATCATTTCTGAACGGGGAACTTGAAGAAGAAGTCTACATTGAACAACCAGAAGGATTTCAGTTGTCAGAGAACACAGATTATGTGTGCAAATTGAAGAAGGCCTTATATGGTCTAAAATAGGCTCCTAGAGCATGGTACTCTAGATTGGATAAATATCTACAATAGGCAGGGTCCAGAAATGGAAGTACAGACAACAACCTCTACATCAAGATATGTCAAAGAAACCAAATAATTTTTATTTATCAAACTAAGTATATCAGAGAAATGCTAAAGAGGTTCGGAATAGAAGATTGCAAACTAGTTACCACTCCTATGCAAACTAGTTGCAAGTTGAGCAAAGATTATTCATAGTCTACATACTAGAGACAATACAGTTCAATGATTGGTAGCTTACTATATGTGACAACATCTAGACCAGATGTAATGAAGACAGTTGAACATGTGGCACGATTTCAAGCAGCACCAAAGGAATCACATGTATTAGCAGTGAAAAGGATTTTCGGATATCTCAAAGGAACAAAAGAGTTTAGATTATGGTATCCAAAAGGAAATGATCTATCACTTATTGCCTACACAGATGCAGATTGGGCAAGTTGCATTGATGACCGATGAAGCACCAGTGGAGCAACGTTCTATTTGGGTGAGTGTTTAGCATCTTGGCTAAGTAAGAAACAATCATCGGTATCTTTATCTACAACCGAAGCAGAGTATATTGCAACAACATGATGTTGTACTCATGTTCTATGGATGAAACAAACTTTGACAGATATGCAGGTTGAGTATGATAAACCCATTCCAATCTATCGTGATAATACAAGTGCCATCGGTATCTCAAAGAACCCGGTGATGCACTGCAAGACAAAGCACATTCCAATAAAGTATCACTTTCTATGGGAACATGTTGCAGAGAAGAACATCAAAGTTGAATATGTGGGTATAAAATAACAAGTTGCAGACATTTTTACAAAACCACTTCCACGGGAAGCCTTTGAGTATCTTCGTCAGAGACTCAGAGTAATTTCTACTCCAAAATGAATGTTTTTGAATGCTTATCTTATATGTCTTAGATTTTCACGAGGAAGCACCATAAAGAGGACAGTGCAAGTTGGGAGATCAGTTTCAGGAAGAATTCAGTCAAGGGGAGCAACCCCAGATGGAAAGATACATTTGTCATTGATGACAAAGGGGGAGATATTTATCAGATGCAAAGGTAAATACATGGAGAAAGAGCACAAAGGCATGGTTCCAGGGGGAGCGATGGTCACAGGGGGAGCATGAGTGATATGAATTCAGTATTGCATCAGAGTGTTGCCATCAATGCCAAAGGGGGATATTGTCGATTTTTTGGGTCTGTTGTCATTGATGTCAACCCTTGAAGAAAGTCCGGTAGCGAATTCCGGTAGCACAAAGGTTTGGGTAATGGACCCAAGTTTGTTTGATGTATAACGGTATGAGTTTTAATATATTTGAAGGTAAGACTATTCTATATGGATAGTACATGTCATGCCATTTCCAGTCGTATGTGGAACGCCACATAACCCCTCTCGGTTAGAGAGTTATGGCCATGTGAAGTTGGAGAACCCTCATGAGTCATCTAGAAGCCCCAAAAGGTCAAAGTAGTCAAAGTGGTTGCAAAGAAAAAATTATTTAAATAATAAAGTTAAGTGATGAGTGTACTATAAGTCAAAGTAGATACAAAATAAATTATTTAAATAATAAAGTTAATGGAGAAATTACTAAGTGGACAAGTGGTTAGAAGTGGGTTAGCCCTAAAATAAGAAAAGTGGTTTAAGATGGTTAGAAGGTAACCCATTGAGAAAGTTAATAAAAGTATAAATAAGAGGCAAGGGTCTCTCATTTTAATTAAACTTGAGCATATTGAATATGTACAAGTGGCTGAGGTAACCAACGGATATCTAAGACGGATTTCAAAGGAGAATAAATTCTTTTGAAGATGTTTTATAAGGTATGTTATTTACAGGTCATCTCACCATTTTCGCAATAAATTTTTTTCTAGAATGACCCAGACCACGAAATATGGAGGTCGTTGAGGAAACATATCCAAGTATCTGTGATAAAAATTTCAGCTTATGGGTCCTTGTATTTTTTGAGATACACTCCGTGGAAAATAGGGTTTGTGTTTAATCCTGAAACTAGTCTAAAACAGGTGTTTCGGGTAAAAAAGTCATAACTTATTCATAACATATCCAAATTCATTAACACCAAATGTATTGGTTAGAGTACAGTCTATAGTATTTTGTGTATGATTTTTAGATCTATACAACAAATATTTTGTGTGGGGCACGCTCTACAAGATCGTTCTCTAGAATAAGCCAAAATTCAACAAGGTGTGTCATTTTTGCTATAACTCATTTTCTGAGAGGTTCCAAGTAGTGAACCCTGAAGGAATTGCATAAAAGACATTGAAGAACATTGTGTACTATTTTCAGATCTTTATTCATTACAAGTACATAGTTATGATTATTTCAAGTTAGGTTGTTGACTAATCCAAAATTAGTCATGTGAGACTAGAGTAAAGTTTGATGAAAATGATAGTCTCTTGTTGTTAAAGTTAATGAAGGTTAGCAGATATATGATCATATACACCAGGTATATTACAGAGTTACAAATCATATTTGGATGATGAAATTGATGAGGGCTTTTGGTTGAGGTATGTTACAGATAGACGTGTAACAGTGAGGTTGTGGCACATGGTTTGATGTAATGGTTTATGGTATTTGGTTATGGATAGTGTGATGTATTGCTAGAGAACTTTTGATGGTTATATTGGTATATGTATTTGGTATATGGTTGAGCATGCTGGGTACATGGTTGAGACAAGTAGTTGATGAGTTGGAACATACATGGTGTATAGTTGATGATGTTGGTACATCTTGATGAGTCATAGTTTATGTGTATTTGTTGCAGGATTGGTACATATTTGGTGCATGGTTGATGCACTCGTTGATGGTACAGTTTAAGGTATAGGTTGGTGCATGGCTGATGCACTTGTTTATGGTACAGACTGATTACAGGTTGTTTGATATAGGTTGGTGCATGGTTGATGCACTTGTTTATGGTACAGGTTGATTATAGGTTGATTGGTACAGGTTTACAGCAGTATATCTCACACTGATGGTGTGACAGTGGTTCCATCATTCTACTTTTATTTCAGGGCGGTTAGACGGGGCAAGGACAGGTGGTTGTAGCCACCTTCCAGTTGTAACTGGAGAACATAGGGGGCTGTATCCTCCTTTTGGTTGTAGCCAGAGAATTGAGGAGTTGGAGTTTCCTTCAGGTTGTAGCCTGAGAAACTAGGGGGTTGGAGCCTCCTTCCAGTTGCAGCTGAAAAACAAAGGAAGTTGGTGCTTCCAATAAATGCAATTCTTAAAGACACAAGAAAAAACATTATGTGGTTTTCTCTCGCTTTAAGTTTCCACGTAAAAACATTGGTGTACTATGTATGTGTATGATTGCTCATTTGTTCATTGTTTATTTACTTTGCAACTATTGGATGGTAATGTTACATTGATATAACACTTGCATTTTATGGTTAAAAATAATTAAATTGCTCTATCATTAATTCACCCCCCCCCACTCAGTAATCCAACAACCTATCCTCACTTTAGGTTATCTCTTCTCCAACTCAAGTAGGGTGTCCCTATTTAGGGATATTAAAATTATAGTCAATTAAACTCAAAAGTGTTGTGAAGAGAGCTATAGTAAAACAATGTTTTTTTTTTCGTATTTTTAAAGAAATAAAAGAGTGATGGAGGGATCAAGAGATTAGTGCCAATCCGATAAGGGAAAATGGAGTCAAGACCAACCCAAGAAGACAAGTTTATCAAAGGGTTAAAACTACAAGGACCACAATACACATGTCGCAAGAACTTAACATTGTTGAAAATGGAAGTGAAGAATGTTAGGAGGACCTTGAAAGTGTCATCAAAACATTGCTAAGGAGGTGTGGCCTACACGATGAAATATCACATGCAACAAATCTAGAAGATGATAGAAGCAAGATGATACATGCATGAATAAAACATCAAAGGGAAAAATATGGAGAAAACTCTTCACATAAAACCCTTCCAATGGGGTAGATATACCCTTTTCTCTTGGCCCTACAAAGCAAGTTCTAAGAATCTCTACCACACAAGCAATAATTTAGAAGCATTAGAACCATAAACCACACATTCAAAGGAGAAAACCCTTACACATCACATATGCTCCAAAAAAAAATGTATCCATTAAGCTCCAAGGAGGGGAAACTACACAAATCTAACCATGTTTACAAATAGAGAGAGCTACTCTTTAAATAAAGTCTAGCACCATCTCCTTTTACAGTAAAATAATAATTGTTTTCATAGATCCACTAATCTCTCCAATGAATACAATAAAATAACCTCTTCAACAACTTCATTATTAAAAGTAGTAATGTTTTGTGGAGATCCACTTTCTTCTCCAAGAATAATCAATAAAATATTCTAAGAAAAAAATACAATAATGTTCTCATGTAACCAATCCATGAGACAAGTCGACAATAATAAAATAAAGGAGTTAGTTATGCAACAACCTCCATAAAGTTCTACAAGGTGAAATATCCCATCAATAGTTCAGAAATATGTGTGTCGGTGGCCTCAAGCAGCTAGGGCATTCTCCACCATGGGCATACATCAATAATGATCTCCCCAAATAACCAAAGCACTCAAGCAATAGAGATGCGGTGCTCCTCAAAATGAGTGATCAAGATGCAGTGAGATTTTTTTGGTGGTAGATTTTGAAAACACCATAACTCTATCAACTTTTGTCGGAATTTCTATTATGACCACAATTTGGAAATCTCACAAACAATCTACATCTAATGGCATTGACCTTACGAAAATCTAGGCACTCTGTCAAAAAAGGGTTGCTCTTGAAGTTAGGACATCCTCATAATATACAATGAAACCCTAGATCTAGGGTTTGGAACCTCCTAGATCTTCCTCCAATGTTGAACGTCCTCAACTATGAGTGCAATAAACCTTCTTCAAGATGGATGTCTCCTCAAAATAGGGCATGAAACTGTGAAGAACATCCTAAAGAGACTTGTGGCATCTCCCAAGGTGGGTGTCCTCAACCACAATATAGATAAAAGTGCACTAAGGCTCCAAGAAAGGTGGGCATCCTCTTCGAATCGAGTGTTAATAAGGTGGATCATGAAACAAAACACCAAACCCATGAAGAAGACATGTGGAATGTCATCAATGCCCATCTAACTCCATGGAGAAAGGGGGCGACCCCTCATCAACCAATAACATAAGATCATCCCTCAAAATGTGTCCAAATGCTAGATCTAAGGAAGAATGAGTCAAATAAGCCATGTATCATCATAACGAATGTGCCAAGTAAGGCACATCATCAAAGAAGAGTATGACAAGTGTGAAAACATCCCACAAGGCTAGGGAAATCCATGGTGGGCCCATCCATCAAGCAATAGTGCATAAAATATGTAGAAGAGGGGAGCACTCCACACGAGGGTGTAGTTTATACCATGACACATCATAATATGCTTACATTCCCTCAATATGAATAGGGGCATTCACCTTATGAGCATCAAACCATGCTAGACCATATTAAATCACCCCAAATGAATGTGAAACCATGGGGAAGAAAGGAGCAAAGTGAAAGCATTCACTAAAATGATGATGTCAATCAAATCAAGATGTAAATGGAATGTCAAACATGCCCAAAGGTGCTAGGGCATTTCATCAAGGGATATATGTGTCATCATGCACCATCCACCTCTAACCAATGTGAAAGCTAGATCATCAAGCACAATGTTTTTTCTCCATGATAAGAAAGTATACCAAGCAAAACACTACAGAGGCATCCACTATATCATCAACTATCAACCAAGGCATCAAGAGAAACCATAAACCCGAGACCTTTTAAAGCTCCATCAACCTATAAACCCACCTTTATGATGAAAATCACAAGAGTAGTGAAAAAATTCACTAGTTTAGTCCTCATACAAAATGAGGGGTAACACATCACAAGATCCAAAAAAGTCCAATTGGACACATATTTCTTTAAAGAATTTATAACATCTTAACTTATGCACATTGTTCCATGAATAAGTAGAAGCCATGGCTTTTTTTTAAAAACCAATCTTTTCAATGATTGTAATTTTGGGGTAGACCCTAAACCCCTTACATTTAAGGAGAGCAAAATCATTTTGTGGCCCCTCTGGGACCTAATATGCTAAGGGTCCTAGAGATGGTCAATTGCCTTCATTGAAGAATTTTTCTTTTCCCACTCTTTTTTGAATGTGATAGTGGTGAACATCTTCCATTGGATGGTGCTTGTGCGATGTTCATGGATGCTATAAGACCTAAACTCTATTGATGTGCCTCACGGGCTTGTGCCCTAGTCTAGACGTGTCGTGCAGTGGATGGGGAAGCCATAGAACCATTAGTGTGTCCAAACAAAATGGGTATTTTGAATGTCTCTGCATCCACATCCATTAGGATTATTATGTTTTAGCCTTACCAAAAGGTCATGTCACCTCATTTTGATCATGATCACAACTTATGTGGGGGGATGTTTCATTCACCACAAAGGAGGAGGGTGCCACGCTCTTATTGCTAGACACAAAGGGTAGTCTTTCCAACTTTGAGATTCTATCATTCAATATTTTGTTTACATCCATGCTTCTCTCATTTACCTCCCTCAGTGATAGCTTGGAGCTTTTAATTCCCCTTATATCATTCCCCACTTTTTGTTTTCCTTTGACACTTTTTCCCTAGAGTGATTTTGCGCTATAATACGATGGACTCATTGCCAAATGTGTTACTCCTCCCATATTTGTTTGCTTGGTATAGGTATAGGGAATCTTTAAATGGCCATGTGAATGGCAATCTGTGCCCTTGGATGGTACATTCTTCTGGTCCAATCACTACATAAAAATTGCGTCCCCTACTTCAATTAGTATCACATTTAGTAAAGGCATAGTCTAAATGTTCTACGTTTTTTACTTTTGTCAGCCACTATCATTGGAATTCGACAAATCAATTATGGCAAAATCACAATTTTACATTGTTTAAATCGTGTTTTCAAGTACATAAATCAATTTGGCACCCTCAAAAACCTCCAGGGCACCTGGAACATGTAATCTCAACCACTGAAATCTGCAATACAATCCATCCTTCTGAATTTCTAACCAGATTTTGGACAAAACTTGTCGGAAAAAAAATAATTGGGAAAGGGTAAAAACGTAGAATATTTAGACTTCCTCCTATGAGCTTGAAGATGGGGGGTTTCCCAAAATCCCAGTGGTAAGCACAACATTTTTACCCAAACCACTAGTGTGGATTCGTTCTTGAATGGGATTAAAACCTGAATGGCACATGAACAAGGTTAGTGTTGCATTTCCCCAAAACCAAGGACCACCCATCGATATCTTATGCATGTCTGCTGCCAAGTTGGAAACAAAGATGTTGTATCCTTGAGCTCCCATATGAACATTTGGTGTATAACCCATCACATGTTCCAAAGTGTGTTTCAAACATTTGTGTAGTTCTGGTACTTTAAGTCTTCATGCACGGAAGTGTCCCATCATTGCTAGTTCCATGTATAGAATAACCTTGTCTTTAAACAAACTCGGATCAATCAATGCTTTCATCTTTTCCACTGATCTTTTTACACACTTTGGCTTGTATTTCCTTGGTTTTTTCTCCTGTCATGGGCTGTAGGATCAGAAGGATTTGTCTTGGGTGAGGGGGTCGTTTGGGCAGGTTGCGCAGGGTGTGAAGGGTTCTGCAGGTCTCTATCCAACTCAGCCCCTAGCCAGTATTGTTGAAAGCTGGTTAGTATGTCATTCTTAGCAGGTCTCAAGGATAACACACCATGATCAGTGGAAATGGTGGGTGGATACAGAGGCAGAGATGTCAAGGGATGGGTGGGTACGGAAGTCATTGTGGGGGATGTCAGATCAGGTTCAGAATGGGGTACCATAAATGGATCGAGGCTGTTTTTTGCTCTGGTTTTATCATGTATGATGCAAAAGTTTAATATGATGGCCTGGAGAAGCCCTGTCTTTGACACTGAACTCGGATATGGATGTAGATAGTGTGCTCTCTGGGCAGATGGTTTTATATATAAATAAAAAATAATTGTTTTCTAGTTAAAAACAATAATTGCATTTGTCATGTGTCAGGTATTAGTATTGCTGTGCTACACATTGCATTGTGTCAGAGATTAGTATTGTTGTGCTAACGTTGCATTTATTTTGGTTAT
>WSFP011453071.1:0-19549 GCA_009831015.1 Picea engelmannii
TTATACTATTGTTCATTTCTCATTGGATATAATTGAATGGTTTAAGTATAAGTTGATTTTTTTTTTAAATTGTACTTGATACTAATTCACCCCCCTCTCAATATCAACAGATATGAGCATCATCCCATAGCTCATTGTTTTGGAATACATATAACAACATTGTCTCCATGGTAGTCATATCCTGTAAATAACCATCGATACCAACCTCTATTTGATTGACTCCATTGCTAAATTGTGAAGAACTACTATTGTTGTAGTCATTACTAATTGGTGAATCTGGATGTAGTGGGAATTGAATATGTAGTTGATTCAACCATTATTGGTATGCTTCCTCTCCGAGTTGTGCTCTTATTGTATCCTTCTTCTGATTTGAAATTGTAGTGGGGTGAAAAAAACTATGATAGGTATGTGATATCTCATCATTATAATCCTAATTTCAAAAATATTGAACATCAGTACATCAATGATATTAGTAAGCACAATGCAATTGTTTTTCTCAAATTCATTATACCAAAAAATTGTTACCATCGTTGACCGAGGATTGCGGCTGGAAGATGGTATGTTACAATTGGTAGGGTAAAGAGGTTGTCCATTTTCATCTATCAACTTCTTGCGGTACATTGCTCCTGATAAGAGCTTCCGATGTTTTTGAACTGGTGGATCCTACAAATTTGGATACATTTTTATTTAGATTGACATGGATAAAAAAAATAAATTCAATTAGATAATCAAAATATAAATAAAATATGAACTTACCGGAGATGGAAAGGGAGAAGTACGTGATGGAATTTGAACAATATGGAATGGGATAGAATTTGAAGAATTGACCATTTGATATTATAATCGTTTCTCCTTGCATTTGAGAAAAATCAACAATAAATTTTTAAGAATAAGGTGACTTTAAGCGGAAAATGTATACTATGAAGTATTGCAAGTCATGTGGATGAATCCTAAAAGATAATTCAAGATGAATGTGTTATTTATGTGGAAATACAAATTCAGATAAGTTTTAAAGCATAATGGTGTGCTTATTTAAACAAAACGCATCGATGCATCTATAACAATATAAAGCACCAGGGCATTTAATTACTAGATGCACCGATTCTCGAGATTTCAAATAAATAAAAAAAATTATATGATATCGGTGCTCCAAAAATATTTAGCGCACCTATTCTTTGTATAACCAAACACACCGATGTGTTATATTAATAAACGCACCGGTGTTTCGCAAAACTTAAAAAAAAGTGTGACTTCATTTTTTTACAATTGAAAAATGAGTGGGAATTTATTTTTCGAAAATCTAATTTCATAAAGTCCTTTAAATAGTAAGAATTTATTCACTATTTCATTATTTTTCCAAAATTTACAGGGCATATATTTGCAAGAGAGACATATCGGGGAGCACTGTGGAGCAACATAATACTTTGGAACAACATATTTATTCAGAAGATCAGAATTTGAAGGGCATGGTGATTAACTCAAAAATCTTTTGGAGCAACATAATTATTTAGAAGATCAGAATTTGAAGGGTTTTGTGATTCACTCAAAACCCTGCATAGTAAAATTTTTAAATTTTACTGTTGATTTTAATAATATTTTTTTTTTTTTAATTTCTATCCCTATTTAGATTTAATTAAAATTCAGAAAAAAATAAAAAAAATTCATACTTATGTTAAACCCTTTCTTCTTCTTGCTTATGTGACTGAAAAATTTCACCTTAGGGTTTAACTCCCTCTATTACTTCACAATTAGGGATTTTCATTTTAGGCATTTTAGATTTAATGGGTTTGTATTTCTATATATAAGACATTTGGCATGTGATGAAAGGGAACCACTTATTGCATCAGATCCAAACCCTCTCAACC
Source organism: Picea engelmannii (assembly GCA_009831015.1). Lineage (NCBI taxonomy): Eukaryota > Viridiplantae > Streptophyta > Pinopsida > Pinales > Pinaceae > Picea > Picea engelmannii. Next base: position 1,866 of record WSFP011453071.1, read on the forward strand.
CTGTCACGTTTAAAAAAAAAGGTTTTTGGTTATCAGTGCGCCGATTTTACTATAATGCACCGATGTTCTTACTGATAAAGCGCACCGGAAATGCTGAACATAATTAAAAAAAAAAAAATCGTTCATCGGTGTGTAATTTTTTCAGTTATTTTTTTCATTCATGATATTTTTTCTTGTTTTCATTTTTTACTCTAGTCATAGTGTTGTTATCGATACATATCACACCATTGTAATTTAAAGTTTTTAAAAAAAAATATTTGTTCCTGTCAATGTGTTTCCTGTATCGAACACATCAGTGCTTTCATATTATTAAAGCGCTCTAGAAACCATATTTTTTTTTTAGCTGAAAAGTATGTGATTTATTTATAAAATATATTTAATAGCTTATGTATTGAATGGTATAGGTTGTATATTGATAAAAAAACGTGTCACAATAGTTCAAGCAACAAAAATTCTGATCGACATAATGATAACACATCCAAAAAAGAAAAAAAAGGCAAGTTATTTGTAAATTCTATACAAAATTAATATGTTTGAACTATATGTGAGTTCAAATAATATGTATTGGTTAGTGTGTGTCATGCAAAGCCACAAAATGAGGAATATTGATAAGATTCTTTGTGATCTAAATGTAGAAGAGCATAAAATCTTGATGGAAAATTTATAAAAGGATGAATCAGGTGAATGAAAAAATATTATTCAATATGAGTTCTTTTTTGAATTTTCATTAATAATATACTTAATAATATTAGATAACATGTTTCAAACAATCTATTAATTCACATATGTTTAATTTTCTATAGGTACCAACAACGAAGGAACAAAATGTCGTACTAAGAAAATAAAAATTAAAGAAGATGTATTGGTCCTTAGCTCATCTGGAGTGGTGCTGGAGGTTAATGAAAGAGGGATTTTTTTTTACAAAACTATGAGGGATATAGTGGAACGATTGTATAGACACACTTTACACTTACAATATAGAAATCAATCCAATAATTTAAAGAACTAGGTTATATCTAAACTACATGAAGCATTTCCATAGCAATGGTCAATGAGACCTATCAGACTTGCAATAAAAAAAAACATACAACAACAAAAAATAATCATTCAAAAAGTAATATTCCTAAAAATTATTTTCTAGAATATGCATATATTACTAACATTCCTTTATTAATATCAATTTTGTTATATTTAGTTTTCATATATCAATATAAAAATATTTTATTTCCATGTTACTTTTTTCAGGAAGATTATGAAAATCCCAAAGGCTCAATGAGATGATATCCAAAACATGCTAGTAGGAATGTACAAAAAAGTGTACAAGGAGATGGTCAAAGAAATGGACACAATTGCATCGTAGGAGGAGCCATCTCAACAACAACATACTTAAAATGTATGAAATCATTGATTTTTTCTGTTAGGTACATATAAATAAATAATTTAACATTACATATTAATTTTCAAGTATTTTTTTGCAAAAAAGAAAACAAAATGGAACCCATTCAAAACATAAAATAGGACGACAAGGAAGAAAAGGGTTAATAGAAAAGTTTGTGAGTAATTGTTGTTTCCTTATAACAAGTTAATATTTCATTTTTGTATATTTTAACTTGTTTTATAGCAACCATCCTTGAATGTCTTCAAATAGGTGCTAACATACAAAGAAGAACCATCAGAAGAATTGATTGAAAATGGGTTAAGTATGGGTTATGAGTATATGTTGGCATATCAGAAATTAATTGTGGAATTTGTAAGTATCTATGTTGTTTTACTTCTCTCATTTTATAATTAATGGAACAAAAAAAAATAGCTTATATTAAATCTATGATTTATTATGGGGTATAAAACTTGCAGGAAACAAAGTATGGAAATGTACCAACAAAAGAGTTGTTGACAGAAGGCATATAATTTGGTTTTGAAAGAATGTGTATCATTCATGAGTCAATTCTTTGTATGGTACACCACTTTTCAATTTACATTCATTTATATTATGTATTTCAATTTTCATTATTCTCACCAATGTAGATACACTCATTACACTTTATTTTTATTTTTGTAGATGGAACTTGAAGAAGAGGAAAACAATCGAGGTAATAAAAAAAACATTTGACCAAATAACCCAAGTCATGGAAGTAGCTCAAGCACTGACAACAGTTCCAACGAAGAATGATGATCAATATATTTGGATATCAATACAAACTATTGTATTTTTTGAAATAATTGTCTGTGAAAATCAAACATTTTTGTTTAATGTAATGGACATAGTGTCCCAATTGAAAGACAAGGGGTTACCAATAAGTGTCCAATTTTGTATGACAAAAAGCCTCTTGTTCATATATAATAAAATATGTTTTATTTTATTCTCTTGTGTTGTCCAATGTTGTTGTGAAATGTTACATCATTGATTAAATATATGGATAACTAAATATTATAATGAAGAGATGCGAAATATGGTGATACACCAAATTTATCCAAAAATCATATCCAAATGCACTACTCAAAATTTAATTTATATGAATACTATTATAAGATATATGTCATTTTTTTTATGAACAATGAAATTAAAAAATAACAATAATTGCACTGTTACATGTCGATGTTTCTAAAAAGAGAAAATGAACACCGTTGTGTTTAATGATAAAAATCATCGATGCTATAATAAAATGCACACTAGTGTAATACAATGAACCAACACCAATCATAATATTGTTTTAACAACAACAATTATAATAATAAAAATTGGCCTTCCGGTGCGTTTAATTAAAACGACGCACTAATGATTCTATATCAGAATTCTACATTGGTGCATTCTAAAATTCATGTATCGACCGGGTTTGTCTTGTAACACACTAGTGCATGGTATAATAGATTTGACCCATGCACTATTATTATTAAAGCACCAATGTGTTATTATTTATAAGAGAACCGATGCCCCATTATTTTTTGACTACCCTGGTGCTTTCAACCAAATGTAAGCACCGATGCTTTAAGTTTGTGAATGCACCGATGCATATACACCATGAAACACACTGCCTAGAAAATCATCCGCTAAAACCTCTAGCCACCCAATTTTTTTTAGTTATAATGAAGTTACGTTATAATCTCTGCAAAAGCATCCGCTACCGAAAACATATGTTTTAGCAGAGGTTTTTTGACAATTTTTGCTAATTTTATAACACTAAAAACCTCCACTATAACCTCCGTTACAATATCTTTTCCTTGTAGTGTGTATGAACCTGGGATGCAAAGAGGAAACACAATGACAATGTTAATAAATAATTCTTTCAAAATCCCCAAGGCCAAGTGAATATGAATCCCACTGTTGGAGTCATTAATGTTTCTTCTTTTGAGATGGTACATTTACGTACAAATTTTGATCTAAATATTGATGTATCAAGTGGGTTGTCTAAGGTAAAGGTTGTTGTTTCTCCTTCTCAGTTAATGAAGATTCCTTCTATTGTAGACTAAGTAAATATTTTTTGGGGATTTCAATATATGAAGGAGTTTAGTGAAAATTTTCCACTTGTTCTTTAGATAATGAATCATGGAAGGAAGAACAACAATCAAAGTCCTTTATTTATTATCTTGACGATAAACAATACGTTGTTTCATAATTGTATGTTAGATTTAGGAGTATCAACAAATGTTGTGTCACTTAAAGTGATGAATTAATTAGGCCTCAATACCATTTTCCCTTATAGAAATGTTGTGCAATGGATTCAAGGGAAATCAAAGTTTGTGGTTTAATCAAAGATTTGCAAGTCAAGTTGTCTACATATCTGGATATTACTTTATTTATGGATGTTGTAGTAATTAATGTACTAGATATATGGGGAATGTTGTTATCAAGAAACTCGGTTGTTAGTCTAGGAGGTAGCCTTCAAATGGATTTATTCATATGCTATCATTGTGACATGTGAAGGTAATTTTGTCACCTTTTATAGAGAACCTATGGTTTAGTACCATGTCAAAGATCCTAATGATGCCATGAATGAGTTGATATGCATAAATGATGAATTTGGTAATTATGTTATTTTATCCCATTCCATATGTAACATTCCTTCGCTTGATCGAGGTTCATTACATGCGGAATACACATAATTTGTTTTTTCTACTAACGTATCATGTAGCTTACCAGCTACAAAAAAAAATACATATTTTACCATTTGCTAATAGCATTATTTAAATGAAGCTACAACATGATAGACTAACATGAATGCAACTAATAAATTCATCACAACAACATATAATTCATTCTCATACATAGAGTAAAATGCACATTAGTTAAAATCATAAACTAATTAAGAAAACTATAAAATAATTATCTTCTTAAAAGAATTGTGCAACTAGCTGCTTGGGACAAATGTACCACCCAACCATAGACTTGTTATTCTAGAGCTCAAAAACATGTCACCCGTAAGACGGGGATACGAATCCACAAAAGAGGGTGTATCTCACTATCCACTCATAGATTATATAATTCCACAACCCATTCGCATTCTCCAACAGTTATCTTGAGTTTCCTCCAAATCTCTTTCTCTTGACCTTCCCAACCAAAGGAATGTACCCCTTCATTATTCTCAGTCCACCAGGTTGTACCATTTGTTTATCAGGGTATCTCTAGCATAGGTAACCATGAATATCACTATTGAGAACTCAAGGGACTCACTACTATAAAAAATACCAAGAAACAAAACAACAACAAGCTTGCTATTCCAGTGCAACTCAAACACAATTCACTCTTCAGGCCAAACAACCTGGTTCTTCTACAAGCCTAAAAACTTGTCTCTTTTGTCTTCAACAACTCCAAATAGCTTCTAACATGTTCACCATTATTTCCTCCTATTGGAGTTAATTCACACACACCTAGGATTTCCTTTTCCTAAGGTTTTTCCTTGTTTATTAGTCATAATTAGTCATTATCTAGTCTCCTATATTTTAGGGGAGAATATTCTCTTCAATTGACACTTCAATTTGACTAGTTGAGTTGAGTCTAGATGTTGCATTGGTTTTGTCACCATGAAACATTGGGATCATCACCATGATAATGAACACTTGCCTTGGGATCATGATGCATTACCCTTGATTCCTTGATCTACTCCTCACTACACTCTGTTCAGTTAGTTAACTGAAGACTGGTTGACTAGTTAACTCAGCTAGGTGGCAGTTCACTTCCGTAACTTCCTGAGAGACTAGACTAGGTGGAAGTTCACTCCTGTAAATGATGGTGTGTGTCCATATCACTCTATACCACCACTATGGTGCATTGGTTCTCCTCCAGTGTGCATTCATTGAGTTATACAAAGTATATCATGTGTAAATTATTCATTATTCATTACGGTTAATGAGAATTCTTCCATTCTTTCTCTCCTTCTCCTTCTTTCTCAATTTCTCTCTGCAAACGTGTGTAGTATTTTATAGCTAGATCTATTCTGTGTAGGTTCAACACATTTACATGGTATCAGAGCCGACAGACTGTTAAGAAAAAGATACACCAAAATTTTTTGCAGGTACAAAAGATTGAAGACATCGAAAAGATGGGTTTCATAAAAGAATTCATTCTTACACCTTACAACTACTTTGCATGGAAGGAGAAAATAGTCATACATATCCGAACTAGAGGATTGTACAGGTTAACCTTGAATATAGACACAAAACTGACATCATCCATAGAAAAATACAAGTACTTAAATTGAATGGATGAAGCATTCAGAACAATTTGCAGTCTTATTTCTCCCGATCTCCTTTTTTACATATCTTCCTGTAAGACTCCCAATGAATCCTGTACCACCTTGGAGGGGATATTTGGAAAACATGATGAGATGAGGGGACACATTCTAGAGGTTGAATTCCTCACATTGGATCCAAAAATCTTCGACAATATCCAAAATTTCTTTACAAAATCCAAGGATTTACTGTCACAACTCAAATCTTGCGGGGTTGATAAATCTAAAGAGGAGAAAAAAATGGTTCTCACCATTCTCTCCAAAATTGGTCCTAATTTCTCTATGTTCATGTCCACATTCCATTCAGTTATATTCACCTCTGGAGCCACTTGGAAGATTCCTTCTCTTGAGGACTTTATCGAATCCATGACACAAGAGAAAACCAAGCTCATCAACATGGGGAAAATCAAAGCCCCAAAGGTGCATGCGCTTACTATGCAAGATGACATCCATCAATATCAGAAATATAAAGATAAAGGAAAGAGGAAAGCTCATGCAAATATAAAGAATGAAGGGTACTCAAAACCCTTCACTGATGCCTCCGGATCCAAAGGGGAAAAGGGAAGAAAAGGGGAGAAATGCACATACTGTCACAAATAATTCTATACAGAATCTGTATGCATGCACAAAAAAATATATCTAATGACTCAAATAATTCAAAAAAATAACCTTGGAGATCACATCCCCGAGGGTGCCAAGAAGAAGAAGCCAGAAGATTAGAATCCCAAGAAAATAAATTCTAGCCATGCCTTGATTGTCATCAACTCCTCTCCCGATGCTTGGATCGTAGATTCAGGAGAATCAAATCACATGGATGCCACAAAAGCAGTCTATTCTTCATTGGATGCATCCAAATTTCCTCCTATTCTGATGGGAACAACTCTCTATTCGAAGTCACCAACAAAGGAAGGATTGAACTCACCAACAAAAGCTTCGAGAATGTGTTGCACATTCCCAAACTTTTCGTCAACCTTCTCTTCATGTATCAAATGACGAATTTAGGCACCAGAAAGAAAGTAATATTCACACCAAATGATGTGGAAATCTATGACATTAAAACCAACTCCAGGGTTTTTATCGGTGAGGTAAATCATCAATCTAGATTGTATACATTTTCTGAATTTATTGAACTAGATTCTACTTTACTGCTTACCCATGCTGATGAAAGTAGTAGGATATGGCACGAAAGGTTTGGAAATTTGAATTTCAGATATATGCAACAACTTATCAAGGAAATATTGTTTTATGGTCTACCATACATACATTTCTCCAAGGGAGTATGTGAGGGATGTGTTCCTGGAAAACACCCTCAAGAGAAATTCAACAAAGGAAAGTCTTAGAGAGCTTCTGCACCTTTAGATCTGATCCATAGTGACCTTATGGGTCCTTTTCCACATCCATCTATCAGAAAATAGAGGTTTGTTCTCATTTTTGTTGTCGATTTCTCATGTTTCACATGGATTTACTTTCTCAGGAAAAAATTCAAGGTCTCTTAACACCTCAAATATTTCAAAGCCCTGGTTGAGACACAGTCCGGAAAGAAAATCAAAATCCCTCGAACTGATAAAAGGGGAGAGTATGTCAATCATGAGATCCAAAATCCTTGTCATGAGATAGGGATTCAGTTGCAGCACACAGTTCCCTATACTCTGCAACAAAACGAAGTTGTTGTGTGGAAAAACATATCTCTTGACGCAGACCCCCTTGCCCTTAGGCCGAGATCTGCTCAGGATCGTTCTAATTATTCTCGAGCCAAAGTAGCTCCTTTGGTTCCTTGCTGAAAACTTCAACGAATCCGATCCACAGGTCCTTCATGAAAACTCCACCTGCACCACATGCACTAGGTGTGAGTCTTTGCGTCCACACAACCACAACCTAAGCCTTAATGCAAGCACCATTTCACAACTCGCAACTCGTGAGTTCATGAGTCGAAGACCCTCGAATCCTCTTTTCCAAACCTCTGATACCCGAGGTGACGATACAGGTATGGTTCCTTCCTCGTTAGCGCTTCTTCAAGCGACTTCCAGCTAGAGCCTAACTCTAGCACCTCTCGCAACTCACAAATTCACGAGTTGAAGTGTTGATTCATCCTACTCTTTCTTTGTGAATCCATGACTCGCGATAAGTCAAGGATGGGTTGACCCTTTCCTAATGACATGTGTCCACCACTTTTCACCACTTTCACCTTTCTCCAGGCATTTTATTGTCACGCCACCTATCAGCCACGCGGTCCCCAATTATGGATGGGCCACATGTTTGCATGAGCCCTCGGCGCTCGACACTTCGCGACTTTTGTATTCGAAAAGAAACTCTCTCAAGTTTCAAACCCCCGATAGGCGATAACCATGAAAGTTCTGATCCCACGGTTCTCCCGTGGCCTGAATCCAATGGCTTGGATCTTCTTCCCTATTCCTGGCAACTCGGGACTTCGCAAAACCAAGAATTTTGGTCTGGCCTCCAAACTCACAATCCCTAAGTTCACGATATGATCCAATGATGTGGGTTGAGACGATATCAATGACTCATGTTGATTCTTGATGCTAGGGTGGTGAGTTTTTCCAACTCCTAACCACCTTGCAGCTTCACTGGATCCTATGGTCCTCGCAACTTCGTGAGTTCTCCACAGAGAATTCTGATTGCTCAATTCATTCTTCTCAAGGATTTCTGTCCAAAATGGCCTGGCGTTCTTCCACCTGAACTTAACCTCTATACAAAGGCTTCGATTTCCATCTCCCTTTGAAGTTTTTAAAGGTGTTATCCCTCCTAAGCTTTCACTTTCAAACTCAAGCCTTCCCAAAAGGGTTTCCTTCTCGCACTCCTTGCGACAAACTTTCAAATAACTTCTGGTTATTTGAGTCTTCGACCCTGTGCACTCTTTTCAACAATGGTCCTTCAAATTTCCCCTTAGTTGATAAATTCTAAGGTTTCAACCAACCTACGCACACCTTTCATGACTTTGTGCTTCACCTTCACTTCAACTGGAATGAGAACAATGATATCTCTCCTGAGCTCTCTAAGATAAAATTCAAACCCTCGTCAACGCACACCTTGCGTACGTTCACTGCACTCCTTGCAGGAATTCTCAGGAAGAGAAACAATTGAAAATCATTCTCCTTCTCTCTTAGACTTCATACATTCAATATGAAATCATACACACAACACTGCATTGAAACAAATGCATAACAGAGAAATAAAGCAACTGTAAACATACCATTCAACTAATGTAAACAATAAGCAGCATAACACCATGAAAGTGAGTCAAAGCTTCATATATTAACTCAATTTCTCCTATGCATGGGTTCTTATCTACATCTCTCTGCTACAACTCTCCAGCTTATGAAAATATGAATGCTAATAATAATCTTTGTTACAATGATACAAGGTTGAGGGTGTCTATATCCATTTCCCCCCTATCTTCTAACTATCTAATCTATTAAATTAAATCTACCTACTTTACATTTATCAGACTTAAATGCCTATTACATCCGGTAGATGAGAGTAATCTCTCCAGGTCTGTTTGCAACATGCAAGTACGCTTCCTTTAACTACTACATTAATATCTGCTCATTAATTTTTCAAAAATATTTCAAAATGTGCAAAACGTGTGTTGCGCTTTTCCAGCTATCTTCCACCTTTATGGTTTCTTGGTTGGCTACTTACAATGCTCCTACATCATAATCCCTCGCTTGAAAATTTTCATGAACTCCTCTTCATGAGCTCTTGCACAGTCTGTCCATGCTTTTGAATTTTTGCTTCATCCTCCCAACTGGCATCTTCAACTGGATGTCCCTTCCACTTGACCAAGTATTCAAAATACTCTTTTCTCCTGGTCTTTATGCTAATCCTCTTGTCAATTATGCTTTCCATCTACGTCTTTTCAGCTACATGCATTTGTTTTGTCCATTGAACCTCTTTCTATTCATTTTCTGTTCTTGCTTCTTCAGCTCTATAAGGGTACAAATCTACAACATTGAATATTGGTGAGATTCTGACCCCATCGGGTAATTCAATCTCATATGCATTTGCCCCAAATTTCCTTATGACCTTGCATGGTCCAATCTTTTTCATCTTCAATTTATTATGTGTTCCCCTTGGAAACCTCTCCTTCCTCAGATGTGTAAGAATCAGATCACTAACTTCAAATTGAAGTTCTTGCCTGTGTTGATCTGCTCTCCGCTTGTATTCTTGACTTGAACTCTGAAATTGCTCCTTAATTCGGCTGTGAAGCTCCTTTATTCCTTCTGCAAAGTCCTCTGCACTAGCACTCTTGAATTCATTTTGTTTTGAATCTTTCAATTCAGAAACTCCCCTTGGATGCATTCCATATATAATCTGGAATGGAATCTTCCCTGTGCTTCTATTAAGTGAATCATTATAAGAAAATTATGCTTGTGGCAAAATGTGATCCCACTGACTGTGGTGTTCAGTCACTAAGCTTCTCAGCAAATCTCCCAAGCTCATATTTACGACCTCTATCTGTCCATTAGTTTGAGGATGATATGCTGAGATGAAAGACAAACTTGTCCCCAACTTATTTCATAAGGTCCTCCAGAAATGTCCCACGAACTTGGTATCTCAATCAGAAATGATACTCTTTGGAAATCCATGAAGTCTGATGAATTCCTTGAAAAACATGTTCGCAATATGAGTTGTGTCGCTGGTTTTCTGGCATGGTATTAAATGTTCCATCTTTGAAAATCTGTTGACTACCACAAATATCGAATCATATCCTCTATGTGTCCTTGGTAGTCCCAATATGAAATCCATGCTCATTGCATCCCACGAACTTTCAGGTATGGGTAATGGTTGATATAACCTTGTGTTTTTCCTTTTCCCTTTCATGTGCTGGCAAATTCTGCATCTATCCACACATTTATTAACATCTGTTCTCATCCCTAGCCAATAATATGAGCTATACAACTTTGAGAATGTCTTGTCATGACCGAAGTGTCCGACCAATGCTCCACTGTGTTTTTCCTTCAGTAGGTTCTCCCTCATGGAGCATTTTGGAATACATAATTGATTTCCCCTGAACAATAATCCACCCTGGATCATGTATTCAGTCCATTGCCTTTTGTCTCTAAGAATTGGATTCTCAGATTCCTCATATGCCTCCTTAAAGTCTGGATCATCCCTGTACATTTCTTTGAGGTTATCAAAACCCAAAGTCTTGACTCTGAATTCCTGCATAAGCAAACATTTCTTGCTCAAAGCATCAACAAATTTGTTAGCAGTTCCAGAAATATGCTTAGTTACAAAAGTAAAATTATGCATGAATTCAACCCATTTAACATGTTTTTGGTTCAACTTCTCTTGTTGAGTCATGAATTGTAAAGCATGATTATCACTATACAAAACAAACTCTTTAGGAACCAAATAATGTCTCCATTTCTTCAGTGCTTGTATGACTGCGTAGAATTCTTTATCATATGTGGAGTAATTAATCTTCGCTTCATTCAGTTTTTCACTGAAATATGCGACCGACCTGTCGTCTTGGCTCAAGATTTCTCTAATTGCAAATCCACTCACATCACACCTGACCTAGAACGTCTTGCTGAAATATGGCAAAACCAGAATTGGTTGCTCAGTGATCTTCTTCTTCAACAGATTGAAACTCTTCTTTGCTTCTTCTGTCCAGTGAAAAGACTTATGTCTTTTCTTCACCGTATCCATCATTGGTGCACTAATTCCACTGAAGTTTCAGATGAATTTCCTGTAGAAACTTGCCAAACCATGGAAGCTTCGTACTTCAAACATGTTCTTCGGTGATGACTAGTCCTTAATCGCCTTTACCTTTTCTGGATCCATCTTCAACTCATTTGCAGAGATAACAAAACCCAAATAAATGAGTTATGTCCTCATAAATGACAGTTTCTTCATATCTATCAACAATTTCTCTTGCTGTAATCTTATCATTACTGCAACTAAATTCTTTAGGTGTTCTTCTTCTGTTTTGCTAAAAATTAATGTATCATCAAGATATATAATGACGAATTTCCCTATGAAATCCTTCAAGACTTCGTTCATCAATCTCATGAAATTACTGGGCACATTCATTAAGATAAATGGCATGACAAGCCATTCATACAACCCTTCATTTGTCTTGAATGCTTTTTTCCATTCATCACCTTCTCTCATTCTAATTTGATGATACCTTCTTTTCAAATCAATCTTTGAAAAAAACCTTGCTCCACTCAAGCAATCCATCAAGTCGTCCATCCTTGGAAATGGAAATATATATTTGATGGTAATATTATTGATTTCCCTTGAGTTTGTACACATTCTCCAGCCTCCATCTTTCTTTGGGCTGAGCACTGTCGAAACAACGCATGGACTCAAGATCTCCCGAATCAATCCTTTGTCCATTAAGTCTTAGACCTGTCTCTTAACCTCTTCATTTTCCTGCAGCGTCAACCTATACGTTTCTTTGTTCAGTAAACTGGCTCCAGGTATAAGATCGATATGATGGATTATACTCCTGATAGGTGGCAACGAACAAGGTAGTTCATCCACTACTATATCAACAAACTCTCCCAACAACTCCTGGATTTCTTTTGGTAAATCATCTATTCTTGTGCTGGTCAAAATAATTTTGGGCTTCCTAACCATAATAAATTGTGTGTCTTCCTTCTTCTTAACCTCCTTAAGAAGTTCCTTCCCACTCATGAGAAGTATAGTGTTGCTCATCTCTGTTTTCACCTCTTGGTTTTTAATCGGCAACAACATGTGAGTCCTACCATTTTTCTCCAGAGTGTACGTGTTCTTTCTCCCATCATGAACTACGTTTCTGTCATATTTCCATGGTCTACCCAGCAATAGATGGAAAACATCCATGGGAATGACATCACATAATATTTCATCTTTATAACCTCCTATTTAAAATTCAACTAAACATTGTTTAGTGACATTTACTTGATGTCCTTTTTGTAGCCACAAAACTCTGTATGGGCTTGGATGTACAACAGTCTCCAGCTCCAACTTTTCTACCATCTCTGTAGATACGAGATTGTATGTGCTACCGCTGTCCACTATGACTTTGCATACTCTATATTTAGTTTTACAAGCAGTCCGAAACATACTGTTTCTTTGGGCTGGGTTCTCTGCCTCCTTCTTCGGCCTCAAGAGAAATTTCCTAATCATTAAGGATCTTCCACCCTCAGTGTCTTCTGCCTCAACATTTCGTCCTTGAGCTTCAACAATGTGAGTTTCACCACCATCTTTCTTCTTATCTGGACACTCATAGGATTTATGTCCTATTTTTTCACAGACAAAGCATTTCACTTCACCTCCTCTACCTCTTCCTCTTCCTCTGGCTCGAGGAAAAGTGTTTCTATCAACATACTACTTTCCTTGTGAGCTTCCTCCTCTCTCAAGTTGAGTTTGAGGTTTCTTCCCTTCTTCTTTAGGTTTCTGAGTTCTGTCTTGTGCAATTGTTTTGCCTCTGGCTTGACTTCTACCTTGGCCTCTTTGACCTTGCTTCTGGCTCAACTTCTCTTCATCTTTCCGAGATATCTGATAAGAATCTTCCATAGTCTGAATGGTCATCATGCTCATCTCGTCTTGTATGACATATCGCAGACCATTCATGTACCTGAAAATTTTTTCATCATCGCTTTCCCGATGACCTGCCTTGATGTTTATCCTGTAGAATTCTTCAGTGTATTCTTTCACTGACATCAACTTTTGTCTCAAATTTTGCATCCTCTGAAACAAAGTGATTTGATAATCCCTGGGTATAAATTTGGATTTCATCTTTGCAACCATTCTATCCCAGCTTTTGATTTTTTTCTTTCCCTTGCAGCATTTGTCGGCCTACAATTCATCCCACCACAGTGTTGCATGCCCTTTAAGTCTAGTGACAGCATGTTTGACTTTCTCATCTTCCTCAACATCCTCATAGTCGAAGTATTTGTCTAGATCTCTAATCCAGTCTAGAAGCTCTTCAACATCCAAGTTTCCTTCGTACACTGGAATGCCCATTTTTTCTCTGACACCTATCCTTGCAACAACCCTGAATAAGCGTTCGTCTGCAGCATCTTTGACTACAACTTCTTCTCCTCTGTTTGCAGCTTCATTTTCAATTTCTTCTTCACTGGTATCCCCAATGTCAACTGTGCACCTCTGTGCTGTCTCCATGGCATCAAGCTTGGCACGTAATTCGCTTATTTCTCTTTCCACTGTTGGATCAGGCATTGGCCTATCTCTTCTTCTCGGCGGCATGGCTATAGAATTTCTCCCTTTTCTCTGCTACAAAAAACAAAGAATTTGTTCTGTGCTCTGATACCACAACTGGTGCGTATAATACTATTCCTTTTCCTCTAGCTCCCTCTGCCTGAAATAGATAGACATAATCAAGCTCTGATACCACAACTGACGTAGACCCCCTTGCCCTCGGGCCGAGATCCGCTCAAGATCATTCTAATTATTTTCGAGTCGAAGTGGCTCCTTTGTTTCCTTGCTAAAACCTTCAACAAATCCAATCCATAGGTCCTTCATGAAAAATCCACCTACACCACGTGCACCAGGTGTGAGTCTTCGCCTCCACACGACCACAACCCGGGCCTTAGCGCAAGCACCTTTTTCGCAACTCTCAACTCATGAGTTCGTGAGTCGAAGACCCTCTACTCCTCTTTTCCAAACCGCTGATACCCGAGGTGACGATACGGGTATGGCTCCTTCCTCATTAGCGCTTCTTCAAGAGACCACCGGCTAGAGCCTAACTCTAGCACCTCTCGCAACTCGCAACTTCACGAGTTGAAGTGTTGATTCCTCCTGCTCTTTTTTTTCGAATCCGTGACTTGCAATAAGTCAACGATGGGTTGACCCTTTCCGAACGACACGTGTCCACCACCTGTCACCACTTCCACCTTTTTCCAGGCATTTTATTATCACGCCACCTGTCAGCCATGTGATCCCCACTTACGGATGGGCCACGTGTTTGCACGAGCCCTCGGCGCTCGACACTTTGTGACTTCCGCAGTTGAAAAGAAACTCTCTCAAGTTATGAACCCCCGATAGGCGATAACCACAAAATTTCTGATCCCACGGTTCTCCTGTGGCCTGGATCCAATGGCCTGGATCTTCTTCCCTATTCCTCACAACTCGAGACTTCACGAAACCAAGATTTTTTGTCTGGCCTCCAAAATCACGATCCCCGAGTTCACGATATGATCCAATGATGTGGGTTGAGATGATATCAATGACTCACATTGATTCTTGATGCTAGGGTGGTGAGTTCTTCCAACTCCTAACCACCTTGCAACTTCACTGGATCCTACGGTCCTCACAACTTCTCCACAGAGAATTATGACCACTCGATTCATTCTTCTTAAGGATCTCTGGCCAAAATGGCCTGTCATTCTTCCACCTGAACTTAACCTCTATACGACGGCTTCGATTTTTGTCTCCCTTTGAAGTGTTTAAAGGTGTTATCCCTCCTAAGATTTCACTTGCAAACTCAATCCTTCCCAAAAGGGTTTCCTTCTTGCACTCCTTATGAAAAAATTTCAAATAACTTATGGTTATTTGAGTCTTTGACCCTATGCACTCTTTGCAATAGTGGTCCTTCAACTTTCCCCTTAGTTGATAAATTCTAAGGTTTCAACCAGCCTGCGCACACCTTGCACAGCTCTGTGCTTCATCTGCACTTCAACTGAAATGAGAACAACGGTATCTCTCCTGATCTCTCTGAGATAAAACTCAGACCCTCATCAACACACACCTTGCAGACGTTCACTGCACTCCTTGCAAGAATTCTCAGGAAGAGAAATAATTGAAACTCATTCTCCTTCTCTCTCAGAATTCATACATTCAATATGAAATCATACACACAACACTTCATTGAAACAAATGCATAACAGAGAAATAAAGAAACTGTAAACATACCATTCAACTAATGTAAACGGTAAGCATCATAACACCATAAAAGTGAGTCAAAGCTTCATATATTAACTCAATTTATCCTATGGGTTCTTCTCTACATCTCTCTAGCTTATGAAAATCTGAGTGCTAATAATAATCTTTGTTACAATGATACAAGGTTGAGGGTGTCTATATCTGTTTTCCCCCTATCTTCTAACTGTCTAATATATTAAATTAAATCTACCTACTTTACATTTATCAGACTTAAATGCCTATTACATCCGACAGATGAGAGTAATCTCTCCAGGTCTGTTTACAGCATGCAAGTATGCTTCCTTTAACTACATTAATATCTGCTCATTAATTTTTCAAAAATATTTCAAAATGTGCAAAATGTGTGTTGCGCTTTTCCAGTTGTCTTCCGCCTTTATGGTTGCTTGGCTGACTACTTACAATGCTCCTGCATCATCTCTAAAGGAGATGGAATCTTGCATGCTGCATGAAAAGTCACTACCACAGAGACTATGGGATGAAGTACTTAATTGTGCAACATACATACAAAACATATATCCCCATATATATTTCAAGGATAAGACCCCCTATGAGGCTTGGAGTGGCCTCAAACCAGAAGTGACCCACTTTCGTATTTTTGGTTCACGTGCATGGCCCCATATTCCCTCTGAAAAGAGGAAGGCACTTGATCCATAAAGAATTGAGTGTATTCTTATTGGATACCATGACGATGTGAAGGGATACAGACTTATTTATCTTTCTTTGGACATGATCATCATTGTGAAAAGTTTCCAATTCAAGGAAAGTGTCTCACATGTACCTCAACACCCACATGTAGACACCTTCATTCTTCCACCTGTCTGAGATGATGAGCATGCACATGCCAACTCTTATTCCAATGAGAGTTTTGATTCATAGGACTCAGATGATTTAGATACAGAGTTAGTACAGTCAAATGCAGAGTCATAGCATCCAAATGTAGATGCATATCCAAAGAAAATTCCCAAGTGGGCACAAAATACTCTTCAGGATGCAAGGGATCTTATTGGTGATCCAGATGATACTAGGAGGACTTGATCTGATTTCGAGTAGACCCATGTTGCACTCACTACCACTGAACCATTTCCCTCTAGGCATCTTTTCTTGTTTCAGTCTTCAGATCCATAGTCTTATGGAAAGGATGCTGGAAATCCCTTTTGGGAATCCACCATGCAGGAGGAGTACAACTCCCTCCTCGAGAACCAGACTTGGGATCTAGTTCCCCCAGGAAGGGAACTTGTTATATGCAGATGGGTCTACAGGACCAAGAGTGTAGTGGATGGACATATTAGAAGATACAAAGCCAATCTTGTTTCCAAAGGCTTTCAACAAATGGATGGTATTGACTATGATGAAACCTTCTCTCCAGTAGCGAAGATGCATTCCATATGATTGACACTTGACATTGCGACAACCAAGAGATGGGAAGTCCATCCGATGGATGTGAAGAGTGCACTTATTCATGGTGATCTCTCTGAGGAGATATATATGGAGCAACCCCATGGATTTATGCAGGACTCATCTTTGGTCTGTGGATTGAAGAATTCCCTTTATGGCCTTAAGAAGGCTCCGAGGGCATGGTATTCCAATATGGACTCCTACCTATTTTCACAGAACTTTGTACATTGTAAATTAGACCCGAATGTCTACATGATTAGGACGATTGATTCACTTCTACTCTTAGTTCTATATGTTGACAATTTGTTAATCACTAGTTTCTCGACTTCAACGATTGCTGTTTTGGACACACCTACCACACTTAGAGGGGGGGTGAATGAGTGTGGGGCTCTTTTTCCCAAGACTTCCCTCTTGCACAAAAACTCATCAATTAGCATTCAACATTTATTCATTACCCATTGTTGTCATTTATAACCAGTTATATGTGAGAACATATCAACAACATATATGTTAAGGTCCTAACCCGCACATAGGTAGCTTAATGTATTCGGATGTAATAAAGGTCAATATTAATAAGACCTTTCAATAAAATAGAATAAGGCGGATGTAAGAAGACCTAATAGAAGCTTCCGCTTCTAGAAGGATCTT
>ML872534.1:7222-17227 GCA_009831015.1 Picea engelmannii
CTTTCATTTAATATAATACAGTGGCATGTCCCTTTCCCATAAAATCACTCTTATTTTATTGCATAAATCCTTGATCATATGCATAGGTTGACATTGAATATACTTTTCTATCTTCACTTTGGTTGGTTTGTGTTTTCTTGGACCTGATATCACAAGAGCACCAGAGCGAAGTAGGAACAATAGAGACCTAAGGAAGCGATATAAAGGTATGTCACTCATTCCTTCTTGGTAGTAGATTCAATGACTGCAACTTAGAGAAAGAGTCATGTACTGTCCTATTTTGTTCTAGATCCAGGTGGATCTAGGGAGATTTGTTAGTGTCCGCATATATCAATTTATCCTGTAACAAAATTGGTGACTCCAATGGGGATACAACTCATTTTTTTTGTCTTTTGTTGGCCATTTTCTGTTGGTCTACCTATTTCATTGCCAACCAGTCTCTGAGTCTATAGGAAACCCTTATAGACTCTATGGACTTCAAAGTTCACTCAAAAAAATTGTCCCTTTTCCAAATTTTCATAATTTACAAACCTTCTCGCACTGTAGCTCTCTATAGCCTGCTAGAACCTTTCATTTTCGCACCCCACTATTCAGTCCAGTGCGACATCCTCACACCCTGCCAGTGTCCAGACTACGAGAATGCTTCATTCTCGCATTGTACTCCACTATTAGGCTGCAAACCCTTTTATAAAAGTTTTGGATCAGGTCTTCTTGTCTTTTTTGATGCCCATATTTGTTTGTTCATCTGGGAAGAACTTATTTTGCCAGTATTTGATTGTTTCTTGACTTCAAATCTTGTGGTCGATTAGTTTTCGGAGATCGAAAACTCTTCTTAATCTTTTTCCCAATTTTTACTTCTCAACCTTTTACCAATGAGGGTATAATCTCAGATTCTGAGATCTGAGTGCTTGTTTGGTCAAAATTCTTTGATTGGTTTAAAAGTTGGGATTATTATTTCTTTAGATTGCTTGCTACTTGGAAAAGTTGTTTGTCCGTATACATTTCAAGAAACTTTTTCTTGTCGATTTTTATTTTTATCTCCATTGAAAGCTTTGATTTAGGCATTTATTGAGTATTGTTTTTTCTTTGGTTGCTTACCTTTTCTTAGCTCCATCCCTATTTTTGGCTTCTAAAAAAAAAAATTAAAATTCTTGTTCTTTTAAGCAATCAATCAAAAAATATTGGCATTAAAAGAGAACGAATAGTGAATTTACGTTATCCATGATTGTTTGGTACTACATTTGAAAAGAGAATTATACATCGTAGTTTGCATTTTTCCAGAAAAACTCCTTTCTCCCTGTTGTAGATAGAATTCATCGAACGAAGGTTTGTATCATTCATATCTATTTATGCAAAGTTGGGTCTAAGTCTTACAGAACACCGGTTTCATCTCCGCCTCCCTCTTGAGTAACAACAGCCTTTAATAATATTGTGAAATTTTTAAAATTCAACTAGTAACTTTTTTTAGGGATCTTTTGCACCAACATTAGCTAGGCTAGAGCTTTGGAATAGGCAGTGAGACACACTCTCCAAAAGCACAAAACACACAATAGTATCTTCTGATAAGGAGTGTCAAATTCCATTTGCAGCATTTTGTCCTGGGAAGCCCTTCTCACACAAGGGTCAAACCTAAGGTCGCATTGAGATTGACTGAGTTACTCACCCTGCTTTGTTGATCTTGGTGTATATATTGCATGTATTACATGGGTCACTTGAATGTATACCCACAATGATGAGTGGAAGCCTCTCAAGTTGATTTCGGGCTAGATACCCTGCCCTTGCGTGTGGATCGGACTATCGATTGTTTCCCCAGGCATCATTGTTTTTTGTGGTAACCTTAGTAGCCTATATTCTTAGGGTCTTACACAAGGTGAATGTAAAGGGGTAAGTCTTCATGGTACCTGGAATCAACGTTGGCCAGATTCACTCGGGCTCCTTGGAGGGTATACCCACAATTATGTGTGGGAGCTTGCACCAGGGTGTAAGTCCATTAAGCAGGTCGTCAACATAACTTTTCCACCCTAGCCCAGCCCCTTCTTGTCTTGTCGTCACGATGTTCAATTTCATCACCAACCAGTGACTTTGGAATTGGAAGGTCTTGTTTGCTTGGTTTTGATTCCTAGATTTTACTAGCGTGTGCTATTTTTTTACCTAAGTTGGCCATAGAATTTATTTCGTAAGATTTTAACTCGATCACAATTGACCCTCCACGTCGTTCATGCCAGAATGCAAGGCCTACCCCCAAAAGATCTGGAAGGTTCTCAACCCTTGCCTACCAACTCACCGAAGGGCTCTCCTCAACAGAGTGAAGTCCAAGACGTTGCCACTCCACAAGTGGAAAGAACCAACTCTTTAGAACAGTTCTGAATTACCAATTCTCAAGAGGACTTCTGACTTCCTCCCTACTCTGTGAGATGTATTGTTCGAGTGAATTCTTTTGGAGAAATAGTTGTTGAGTCTTCTTGATTACCAACCGAACCTTTCACAGGACCTAAGGGTCAAGATCCTTTTTGGACTACTGGCATTTTTAGACGGGATCTCTTTGGCTCAAGAGAAGGCGTTGATATCACTGTCACACTTGAGTTGCCCGAAATATCTGATCCAAACGCAATACCTTTTACTACTGCCTATTATTTTATCGGTTCAAGCACTTCGCCAAACGACCACATCTTGACTATCCCCCTACAAACAGTCCATTACACAATGGTCCTAGATACTACGAGTCCTCACACCGGGATTACGGTGGCTAGCCAAGCTCCCATTGGCACGTCGCTTTCGCCTAGATTCACCCCAACACTTCCCTCCAGATATCATGTGTTGAATTCTTCTATTCCCGCTCCTACACAAATCCCATCTGGGACTCTTGGCATTTCCACTCCTTCTAGGCACCATCTCGTTCCTGGTTTCATTCTGACACTTCCTTGACCCCCTTTCAATGGACCTCTTCCATACCTTATCAGAGGCACTGAACCTAGTGGCACCATCCTGTCTTTCACACCTAATTACCAGATTCTTGTCGGTGGACAATTTCACAAGCGATTCCAAACCCCATCCCCTTTTCCAAAACAAATCCCAATTGGGATGCAACCCCCAATTGGAGGGAAACCCCCACCTACCCCACCCTATGGAAAAAACATACCTCCATCCTTGGCCCAGTATTGGAACCATCTTATCCAAAACAATCCTCACTCGATTGGGGGAAACAACCTCAAGCTATCTCCTTCATACCCCCTAGTACAGGCCAACCATATATAGGTACATCCAATCCTATTTGGGGCTCGAATGCTCAACCCCACGCCCCTATTCAAGGGAACAACCCCAACCAATACAACCCTATAAATTACCTTCCTCCACACCAACAACTGAATCTGTCCGGATCTTCGCATTATATGCAAACTGCTTATGGTTCTACTAGTATACCTATGGTCTCCCTCCCCAAAGTCACCAATACACACACGTGAATAGATAGTTACCCTTCTTAGCCACCTTGGACCTCCCTGGTCTATCGAGAATTTTAAATGATCTGATCTGTCACTCTCCTCAATGGCCTGCGATACCGACCAAACTACCATGTGACATCCCTAAATTCGATGGTAAACTAGAAGAGGACCCGAACAATCATGTAATGACTTTTCACCTTTGGTGTTCATCCAACTCTTTGATGGATGACTCTATTCATTTACGCCTTTTTCAGCGCACTCTCACAATTTCCGCCGCGAAGTGGTATATAGAATTACCACAAGGCTTCTTCACTGACTTCAACACCCTTGCTATGGATTTCCTCACCCACTACCAATTACCAATCCGTTACAAAATGAGAACCAAAATTTTGAGTTATTTCAAACAAACCAAAACCACTCATATCTCTGATCACATTCATGAGTGGTGATGGAGACGTCGTCTCATCAAACTCGAACTTCCCGATCAGTTGTTGGCAGAGTGGTTCACGAAATAATTCTTGAATGATATCGCTCATGACATCATCATGGGTGGAGTTGTCATAGAAGAACATGCGATCCGTCGTGCTCAATACCTCGACCTCGTTTACTCACAAACGAGTACTCTTTACGACTTACTCCCTGATGCACCTCATGCTTCTACTTCTGCTACTTCAACTACTCTTGTTGCTTCTCATGCAATTGATGGTGTGATTGGCACTTTCCATGCCCAACCCCATTCCGTACAAGCCTCTAGCAACAAACCCAAATCCGTTGCTTCTAATGTTCAAAATGCTCTACCTCCTACCCCTCCCACCGACAAGACTTCTGAGGTGAACTCTTTTCAATCTACCCCCACCGGAAAAAATAAATCCAAAAAAGGGAAGAGTAAGAACAAGGAGGATAAAAATAATCCACAATCTGAGAAGACCAAAACACAACCTGTTGACGATAAGGATAAGAGAAAACCCCGATACCCTTGTCTTATCTGTGGTGATGATCACTACACTAAGGATTGTCCAAGACGAGTTGAGGTTACTAAGTTCCTTCAAGGGACCTCGAAACCTCCTACTCCGACCATGTTGTCACAACCCTTCCCTTCTTAACAACAGGCCCAATTGGTCATTCATGACCAACCTTCCCCCTCCACTACATCCTATGTATTAATGTGTACAGGTGATTCAAAGAAGAATGACATCACACTTACCACTCGAGCCAAAGATTATTCTTCCTCCAAAGAGAAGGTTGATGAAATACCTCCTTCGTTGGTCCAACCATATCCCACGACTCCACCTACCAACGATCCTCTCGAATGACTGAGCCTAGATACAGTTCTTCGCCCTCCCCCAAAGGGTGTTGTCCGAAAATCTGCTTTCAATCCTCATGCACGTGTTGCCCAGAACTATAGTATTGTCAAAGATCTAGCCCAAGCACCATCCGCGATGTCAGCCCTCGAAGTCCTTCAGAGTTGTCCTATACAATGGAAGGCACTGTTGAAAGATATTGGTGGAATCGACCCTACCGATACAAATTTAATAATTTTTGACTTGGAAGATCACATTCCAAGGTAACCCCCTCAACTCGTATTCCAAATACAAGTTATTGTCTCCGACAAGAAAATTTGTAGAACAGTTATTGATGAGGGTGCCTTGACATGTGTCATGTATATTACCTGCTGGAAATCCATTGGCTCTCCTCCTTTAACTAAATCCCAGAACATGCTCAAAGCCTTCAATGGCTCTAGTTTTAAGCCTTACGGTGGCCTCCCTTCATTGCCTATTACATTAGAAGGAAAAATGGTCAAGGTTGAGGTGGAGGTCTTTGATGCTCCTCTTGATTACAACATTCTACTTGGTTGTAGCTGGATCGATTCCATGTGTGCAGTTGTGTCCACTCTTTTCTATTTCGTAGGTTTCCCACATCAATGAAAAGTAATTACAGTGGACCAATTGTCCTTCTTTCACTCTGATGCACGTACCGACAACGTACCTTTCATTGCAAAAACACCCCCTGGATATGAGAATGTTGGTGTCGGTCTTCTTAAAGATTCCTCTTTGATGGGTACTTTTCCCATTCCACCACCCGATGTTCCACATCCGTTCATCACCTCCATCAATATGATTTCCACCTTTGTTCGAGAAACCCCTGCATATTACGACCCGTGTATAGTACCCAACCCCGATGATCATCTTCGTTATGGCAACCAAATGCCTTTGACTGCGATCGAATCCACTTATCAAGCCATTCAATTGGCAAACCCTTCTACCCCCTCTCTTGGTGATTTATCTCTAGATCCATTCCACGTCATTTTTGCTATGGACAAGATGATTATGTTTGTTATGTCCATAGAATATACCCCTTGGGACAATGGACATCATCATTCCATTCTCTTCCTATAACAACACACCATTGAAAGTTACCAACAAATCTCGACCTTGTCGACCGTTGTCATCATTTCTACCGTTCCCGAGTCTACACACGATATCTTCTATGAAGGGAACTTAAGTAATATCTCACCCACCATCCCCCTCGACATATCCATCAAACCTGGAGTTGTCGAAAATGTGCATATCGGAGCTTCGTGTTCCCATGACGAATTTGTCACCTACAAGTCTCTTTTCCAATAATTTTGTGACATCTTCGCCTGGAGCTATGAAGAAATGTCGGGTATTGACCCCGACATTGTCGTACACATGATTAAGACATACCCAGGTGCTAAACCCATCTGGAAACGACTTTGTCTGGTCCACCCACGTAAAGCAGCCGCTATCAAGCTTGAAGTTGAGAAACTTCTCAAAGCTGGCTTTATTTACCCTGTGGCTCTAACTGACTGGGTTTCCAATCTTGTTCCGGTTAACAAGAAACAAGGTACGATCCGCGTGTGCATTGATTATAAAGACATTAATAAATCTTGTCTCCAGGAGGATGATTCTCATGACAAACATGTCATTTATTATTTGATTCAGAGTCTCATGACTACCGAAACCAAGTATTTACATGTTGAAAAAATGGTCTTGGCCGCCGTCCAAGCTGTTCAATGTTTCTGGCACTATATCCTTTTACACAAGACTACTGTGATTTCCAACTGCAACCCTATGTAGCACATTCTTACATGCCAATTACTAGGGGGAAAATACTCCAAATGGATCGTAATACTCCAGGAGTTTGACTTAGAATTCGAACGCGCTAAGTCTAAGAAATCCTTGGTGTTTGTCGAATTGATATGTGACCTTCCCTGTTCTGAGACGAAAAATGTAGCAGAGGATTCATTACCCGATGAATCCCTTTTTCTGATCAATTCTGATGACCTTTGGTATGGGGATATCATCATATATCTCCAAACCTAGACTTTTCGGCCCGATTTGTCTAGCACTGGCCGTCGTCGCATACACTACCAATCCCGTCAGTATATTATCCTCGGTGATACTCTTTATTGTCATGGGATTGACTGCATTTTTCGACGTTGCCTCACATTTGACGAAGCCGAGAAAGCCCTGAATGACTTCCATTCTAGAGCATGTGGTGGTCACATGTCTGGGTATGCTACTGCCCAAAATATCTTACAAGCTGGGTATTTTTGGCCTTCTTTATTCAATGATTGTATTATTGTTGTCCAAAAATGCCACGCTTGCTAAACCTACAACAATAAAATATGATCACACCCTGCTCCTCTACACCCTGTAGTCTCCGTTGGACCTTTTGTGAAATGGGGTATCGATTTCATGACATGTCACCCTCACTCGGACAGGGGGCATGGATACATTATTGTAGCCATAGATTATTTTACGAAATGGGCCGAGGCGATGTCAACATTCGACAATATTGGAAAGACTGCAGCACTATTCATATTCAATCACATCATTGCTCAGTTTGGTGTTCCTCAGGCTATCGTTACTGATCACGGTAGCCACTTTAGAAACTTTATGATGTTCGAACTCACCGAAACGTTGGGTCTTCTCCATGAAAACTCAACACCCTATTACCCAAAGGTCAATGGCTAGGTTGAAGTAATAAACAAAGTCCTAATAACCATGCTTCTATGAATGATAGGGATTCACAAAACTAGTTGGCACAAGATGTTGTTTTCGACATTATGGGCTTACCGGACATCTGTCAAGTCTGCTACCGGGTTTTCACCTTTCCAATTAGTTTATGGTATAGAAGTCATCTTGCTGATTGAATGTGAGATACCATCTCTAAAGCTCATTTTTGAACTTCTCCCAAACACTTTCGCTGAAGAAGAACGTCTGTTGTATCTTACGCAACTAGACGAAACTCGTCGTGATGCCACCCTAATTATAGAAACCCGGAAGAAACATGTCAAAGCTCAATATGATAAACATGTCAAACCACGCGTGTTCTCTAAAGGAGATCTAGTTCTTCTTTATGAACAAGATCGGGATTTGTTAGGAGCCGAAAAATTTGAGGCTATGTGACGAAGTCCTTATATCGTCAGATAGGTGTTGGAAAAAGGAGCCTATGAGTTAGTGGACTATGATGGTATCCCTTTGAGTGAACCCAAAAATGGGCTTTACTTAAAGAAGTATTATGCTTAGATCATATGTGCATGAGTGCTTGTATTTTATTGTATCATACTTTTTGTGTGTTACTTTAGTGTGCTTTTTCGTTATTTAGTTTCTGCCCTCGACCACTTACCTTGCGTTGAACTTGGTTTCCAGATGTCGGAGTCTTCGCTACCCCACATTGGCTTCACCGATGGTGCTAGTCGTAGTACTTAGAACTTAGCTTCTGTTGCATGGGCAATTTACGCACCTACAAACAAACTCATTAGTCTACAAGGTATTTTCCTCGGTCGTGTGACCAATAATATCACAGAATATAGCGTTGTCATCGAATTGTTGATTGATGTTATTTCGCTTGGTATCTGCCACCTAGTTATACGACTCGATTCACAGCTAGTAGTACTACAGTTAAGTAATGTCTATGTTATCAGAAGTCCTACTTTATTATGGGTACATTTACGAATTCGCCTCTTGGAACATTATTTTGATTATATCGAATATCAACACATTCCTAGATGTCTATATATATTGACTGATGCTTTAGATAATTATGTGTTAGACAGACATTTGGGACATTTATGAACCAATCACACATCACATGTATTATACAACACAAAATAAGAAGGTAGAAGTCATGTATATGTATATAACGATCAAAAGTTTTTACAAAAAGTTTTTGTCCAAAGATCAAAATCTCAAAATATGAAGCCCATAGCTTCCACAAAATAGCATCACGGATGACGCTCACAATAACATACAACTGCTCGGGCTACCCTACGGAGCAATTGACTGAGAGACTCGGACACGCCCACAGTATGGCACTAATAAAATCTTGGGATCTCTCCATTAGTGATGTCTGGGACATCTGCAGTCAATTCCTCTAAATTTTGTTCAATCGCCTCATAGTCCTCAGCATCCCATCTTGCCACTGGAGCCACTTCTCCTTGCCTCTCAATGGGAGATGTCCCTAGTGGTCGATACGGCCCCACATCTGTGTTGTCAAAATAATTTTTTTATTAGTCCTTGGATTGAAAATATAAAAACATTTTATATAATAAAATTTTCAAAAACATTTAAAAAGAAAAAAATGTGTAATTCTCACCTAAGTCACCCCACTGAGCATCCTCAAGCAGGACCAAATTTAGATCTCCTTGGAAATCCAAACTGGCATATGTGTAGTCATCAATCATCAGCATCTGGGGCCTCAACCAGTCAAAAAATGAATCATTATATTTGATTATAGGCCCTGCTACGTGCCGAGCCATGAGGTTACACCACCTCAGCATCCTCGGATCCTGTGGAGCTGATAAACCCCAATCTACCTGTAGACGCAGCAAAGGGACCCTCTCAAGGAAGAAAGACACCAAAATTGACCCGTACCCGAACTGCTTCAGGTCGCCCCTTCTACACTTGGTCAATTTCCTTTTCATGTTGTGGAGAACCACATCCGACTAGTTAAAAACCCGGGGCTCTGTGCACTCTATTGCGTATTCGAAATAGATCTGGAGAGCCATGTGAGGAGCCGCGCTCCTAGCCATGCGTGCAATGGTAAACAAGATAGTCTGTAGGGTCAAATATTGGACCCCCCAAATGGAAACCTTACCCTTTCTTATCTCTACCTTAGGGACACAATGTTGGTGAACATACTCACTCATAGGAAGTCCACCACCCCTACCTCCAGTCAAAGTCGCATGGGATCCACGTCGTGATAACCCTGTCAAAAAATAGATATCCTTGATATATAGCGAAAGCATGTGGACCCCTACATGAAATACCTATTGGTACACATCCCACATGTGGACCAGGTACTCTAACAACCTGAGTTGGGCTCTCATGCCCGGGATCCTAAAATTTTTTAACACCCCACATTCTCGGAGAGAAGCAACTGTACATGGATCATTTTCAGCAATGGTATCATCCTCCTCGTGCTCCCTTTCCCTCCATTCCAACATCGTGATGATCAATACCTACAATGGAGTCATGAGAAGGAAGTCAGCAACTCATTTTAACCTCTTGAACAAATTTTCATTGAGCAAAGCCACACA
>ML872534.1:17327-36874 GCA_009831015.1 Picea engelmannii
GCCATCTGCAGTTGTCTATTCTTACCATGTCGGCCTTCCCTGTGTCTGTTTCAAATCATATTTGTACTTTGACTTTCCCTCAAAATTCGTTACTTATTTCGTGTCATTGATGGGGGATACATCAAGGCCCTCCTGTGACGAGTCTTTTTTCGTCGACTCCAACTCATTATCTGGGAATAAGACTTAGAAATATTTTAGTACCTTAGAACCTACATGCCTTAATGGCAGGTCTCTTCACTTTCGACAGTGGATTCACATCATTGGTCCCTGCTCGAGATATTCCACCGAATGTTCAACTTCAGCTCATTTATTCACATTTGTTCAGATTGTACTTAGGTACCTTTGGATTCATTGACATCAATGATGATTTCCCTCACACTTGTTAACAATTTTCATCAATGACCAGTAATCGAGTGGTTTCTACCATGTTCGACTTCGACACATGTAATCACATGGTTAGATTCGTACTTTTCAGACAACGGGATTGAAGACCCTGGGTCTTATCTTTTGGCACAGGCTGCACTGGAGTATTTATGATTTGTATTGACACATGGATCCACTTTGTATGTCACGTGGATATGTCCTAATATGCATCTTCTAAACACATAAATCCACAGTGTATTCCTGGTGGCTATGTGGTATTTTGGTGACATGGATCCACAGTGTATGATTGGAGGCCATGGCCTACATTTATGATTTCATTCATTTGTGGTCTGAGCATGGGAATGCCTACCTCAGAACTGGTATTATATTCTGCAAATGCTTGATTGTTTGCAAGTTTCTGATTAGGTGCGATCCTTACTTCTGACACACACACGCATTTTACAAAGTATTTTGGCTATCACGAGTTCTAGCCTCATACTTTGGGGGGCATTCTGTTACACATTATTTTGGTCACTCTGGTGATGTCTCTACAGTTATGTGTTATGGCTCTCATAAGGAATTTTTTCCTCAGAAAAGTGACTGTTGTTTTCTTCCACAAAACATATTTTTAAGATGAGTTCGCAGGCTGACTATGTTGTAGGGTGCGAGAATCTTGATTCTTGCAGGAAACCCTATACCTAGCCTGTGAGGTGTTCACATTCTACTCTATAGGTAGGGTGTGACATATTTTCAAGATTAAAAGGAAGAGGAAGTTACGAAGGTTTTAGAAGAGTATCTTCTAGAAAATGAGTTGGCCTTTGCATGGTTGGCATCCTACTGACTTCTCAGATTTAGTGGGATCATCCTCATCCCTTTAACCATCTCTCCTTCTCCTATATAATGAAGGGTTTCTCAAGGAAGAGGTTAAGTAAGATTGAATGGAGAATTGATGAAATAATTGTGTGAAGAACCCTGTTTGGATTGAAGCTTGAAGACTCTATTTTTCTATCAAGTTGTATTGGATATTCTTCATGCAAGTGTAGAGCAAGTGTGTGTGTTGGAACCAAGGACCACTGAAAGGAAGCTTGTGACATCAAGGCAATCTGGTTGTATCTTCTACTTTCATTTAATATAATATAGTGGCATGTCCCTTTTCCATAAAATCACTCTTATTTTATTGCATAACTCCTTGATCATATGCATAGGTTGACATTGAATATACTTTGCTATCTTCACTTTGGTTGGTTTTTGTTGTCTTGGATCTGATCTAACAAGAGCACTGGAGCGAAGTAGGAACAACATAGACCTAAGGAAGTGATATAAAGGTATGTCACTCATTCATTCTTGGTAGTAGATTCAATGAATGCAACTTAGAGAAAGAGTCATGTCCTGTCCTGTTTTGTTCTAGATCCAAGTGGATCTAGGGAGATCTGTTAGTGTCTGCATATACCAATTTATCCTATAACAGTGGGAGGAAAACCTTTTTCATATAAACTCCAATTGAGGTGGTTTTCACACAATTGGAAATATTTCCATGTGTAGAACAACATCAAGGGGTTGGAGATGAGCTTGCAAATTTTTGACCCCAAAAATTTCTATTTAATGCATCAAACTAGCTCTAGAAGTTTTCAAAATCCAAATCACCAAACTAGGACCTACCATAAACTGCAATGGATATTCCAATTGAATGGTTCATCATAATAGATATTTCAATAGTTTGAAATATTGTTTTATACACTTTATTACCTTAGATATCATATTTAATATTATTAGTTGTTAATCAGAAAGGTTGTTTCATGGTCTTAAAGTCAACCTCATGAAGATGAAATCCCTCTACGTTTTCTAAAAGGTGGTTCTCCTTAGTTTCTAAATTGCATGTAGATATATAAACAAGGCCTAACGAGGACCAAGATTATTTAAAACAAATATTTACATGTAAATAATACCTAAGACCAAGTATCTTATAAAAATAAACTATATACAATATGTTACAGAATTCATAAACCAATTGAGTATGATAATGAAAAGATTGACATTTCCATCATAGCATTCATCAAGACAGAGAAAAATATCCACAGATAAGAAAATATGGGCCTCATATGGGTGATAAATTTAAATGTTCATTTCATCAGACACAAAAAAGATTATTATAGATACACATTTTAAATCTCATGCTTGAATAAAAGTCTTTGAGATTACAATAATGTAATATCCCAAAACAGTTCTCTAGGAACCTCAAAAAAAATAATATAAGTCTTTAAATATACAGAGTAAATGTATGAAAATTATTTTTTTGTGTTTTTCCTTCAAAGAGGATTGGGATGGGGCTCCCATGGACCATGAAATGAAAATACTCGAAAAACGAAAATAAAAACAATCAAATATCATCTCGGGTTTCATAGATTATTAAGAAATGAAAGGCAATATGGCAAATGATTGTAGAAGAAATAGACTAAAAGGGGGGGGACAAAGTTGTTGCTTGACTCATTGTGATGGAAAGTTTTATGTAACCCTTCACTTTATTGGAGGTGCCTTTTGTATATGTTTTTTCTAGATAAGGTGGCATAACCACTGCAGTCGTTTCTTGTTGTTTTGGCTCAATGATTTTGATTAACGTTTTTCTTAACCATTCTTCAATATATTCCCTCAAGGGGCCCACTGTGATCTCATGCCTTGTCTTAATCTCGAACAATTCATTTTCCAATTCTCTCAATTCCATGCCCGATTTATGAAATGTTTTATCCACTTCTTCATTTCTATTGATATACCTAACTAGCCATCTTTCGACTTCTTCTTCGAAGAACTCTATTGTTTCAGTGAACTCATTTTCCCAAGATACTTTTAATACGTTAAGTTGTTCTATTAATGTTTCTTTTGATGAGAGAATTGTATCCATTAATATATTAGGGACATCAAGTTCTTTTGTGAGATAAACAATATTAAAGAATAAATCACCTCTTTTGTTTCTTAAAATATCTAATCCACTTATCATTTCTCTCAATTTTTTTATCCTCTTCAACCAACATGCATTGATGTGTTTCATTTGGATATTTGAAGGAAGTTTCTGGTCTCTTATGTGGGCATCACTTAAGCTTGAAACTTTGGTCGAGAATGTACCCACAACATGTATGTAGAATCCTTCATTAGTCTCTATATATTTTTGAAGATATTCTTTAAAATTTATAATTCTTGTTTCAAAGTTGGAAACACTCTAAGAAAGATCCCAAATTTATTAAATCAAGTCTATCCTTTTCTGTATTGCATCTCCAACATATTTTATTATTGATTGCAACAAGATTTATGATCCTTTTCATTTATTGTTTCTTTCTGGGATGTCTTCTAGAACAAGTGTTGATTGAATTGTATTTAGGGGACCTATAAATAAAGGCCATGGCATTAACACTACTTCTAATTATTTTATTCTTTGTTTCAATTCTAAACTTTGATTTTCCATAGTATTGACATATTGCTTCAAGTCTTCTCTAGTTGCACTATGGAATTGTGCAATTTTCGATGGTGCAACTCCATGAAAATCAATTGATTTCCATTTCTATGATGAACTTTTATTTTTTCTATTAACTTTTTCAAGAAACAATTTTTTTGATGCTCAATTGTAGGCCACGTGGTGAAAATTTACAGATCCCTCTTAGAAAATCTTTGGTTCCTGGGTAACTAGGGCTTCAGTGATTTCTTTGGTTTCCAACAGGCTTTGCTCAGACCAACTAAGTTCTTAAATAAACTCATTGACATTCATATCCTATGGGATTTCTTGTATTTTAGGTATGATTAACTCTGTTTTTTGTGTATTGTTTTTCTCCTAACAAAAGTATGAAAAATATGATATTTATCAAGAGTTTTCCTTGGTGAGTCCTTATCGTCACCATCGTTTGAACTTCTAGTTGATGTTTTTATCATCTCAATACCATTGGTCCTATGCTTCATTCTTGATGGGGTACTCTTCTGGGAAATAGTTGGTGAATTGGAGCTTATATCTTATACTTCTTTGCCATGCTATTGGTAACCTTCATTGGTACTGACAAATTATTCCGTGTGATTTAAATCTTGGTCAACCGTAGTATCAAGGAGATCTAAATTATCTTCACCTCATTATTTCAATTGTTCATTTTTTGTGAAATATGAAGAATAACCAATTGACACCATATGTTTAGTGAACATATCATTCAGGTCAAATCCCTCAACAAGTTCAACTTATTTTAAGCCAAGTTGGTCGAGATGTCTTGCAAGTTCATCCAAATGGGTTATGTGCTTTACAGTGATTTCTCCAGTTTTCCAAGGTAGGGGTATGAACTTATTTTTTCTCTTCTCATTGAAGAAGTGGGCCCAAGTTTTATACTACCTACACATTTCCTCAACATAAAGCTTATCTGATACATAAAATGGGAGAAGGAAAGGTTGTTCTTCATCCCCAAATAACTTGGCAATGCTAAAATCCTCAGTAGTCTCAAAAATGCCTTTATCTGCGAGAAAGGTGGTGGCTTCAAGAGATAATTTTGATGTACTAAGACCAAACACCAATTTTTTGAACTTTGTAATGAAATTATTATGAACCGAGTAAAATGTATACTAAGCTTTGTTTCTATACAAGGCTAAATACCAGGCGTAAACTAGTTTCATCTTGAAATAAATGTTCCTTTCCCTTGGAAAATCCTCAAATATATGATAGTAAGCAATGGAAAAAATGAGGTAAGACGTCATATAAAATTTCCAACTCTTTTTCAAATTACTTAATTGAAATGAAACTTCACTAGAAATAATGTGGCCCCAGTCTATGATGGTCTTTCCATGCAAGGAAAAATGAAGGACATATATAATATTTCTTGGTATAGATGCAGTAGATTCCAGACCAATAATACGAGAAAATAACCAGATAAATTACCTACATGGGTATTTTAATGAATTTACCTCAATCTTGGAAACACTAGGGTCACTGCCTGAGTCGACCAAATAATTGCTAAGAAACTTTTCTCCTCCTTTATGTTGTTTCATAAATTCATTAGCCTCTTCACATTTAAAATGCATAGTGGATGTAGGAAGTCATAACATTCTAGAAAATACTAAGGGAGCTAAATAAATGGGATATTGTCCTTGAAGTTAAATTATCCTTTTCTCTGAGGTAAACTTATATGCACGCCATTGAACAAGCTCTCTGAAATATGTTACTTTTGAAACACAACTAGCTAAGGCTATGCCTGAAGTCCAAATCAAAATCATCCTTTTCTCATCCAGAGAATGAGCCTTGTAGTAGTTGTATGTCTGTGACCACTGAAACTCTTGATTCTTACACCCAAGTGTGTTTAGTGTATCCCCGCAATACAACTCATTTTTCTTACTTGACATTATTTCATTGCTTTTAGATATGGAAATAGATGGCAATACTATCGATATTTACAACTTTGGATATTAGTTCCTATTTCATTTACCACATATAATATTGATTGTTTAGTCACCATAACTCTTATTTCAAGATTTGTGGCATGCACAATAAGATTTTCAAATTTATTACCAATTTTATGGGATCTTTTCCAAATTAATAATGACATTATGTCTTCATAAATGGTTGTTGATGTGGCAGGGAAAATAAATGTGATAGGAATTTGTGATGTGATGTCGTGGTGGGTGAAAAGTGGTAAGTATGTAGGTGAAATATGAAGGTTGCAGAGTGCATTATGTAGTATGCAGGACTATGTACTTGTGGACTTGTGGGACTAAAATACATGGATAAAGATAAGGAATCTCGCACCAAAACAAGAAATTTGACTAAGTATAGGAGGAGAGTGTTTTTTTGGTCACAAAAATGGGAGGTACATTTTGTTGAGTGCGGGATTGTGGGCTAGCAGGTGTATGCGAATGAAAAGAAATATGATAATGGACCACACTCAAAGTAAGGAAAATTGACTAAGTATGGGAGATGGTTGTTTTGTGGGTCGTGTAGATAGGAGGTGTATTTTGTAGAACAAGGAAATGTTGGTTGGAAGGTATGTGTGTCTAGAGACTTAAGAAAAAGGTAAATGGGATGGTCATCTATCTCACATCTACCTTTCAAGAAAAATGGTTAAGTATTGAATAAATAGGTGCATTTTGGAGAGAAAGAAAATAAGGGGTGCATATTGTAGGCAGCGTTATTGTAGTTCTATGGAACTAAGGACATGTGGGTCTAGTACTTGTTCTACTCCGACATAACAACTCTCGTGTAACTCAACAAATGGAAAAGTATGGGAAAATTTTGAAAGGAAAAAGAAAAGACCAAGTAAGGAGATCCTAGAAGAAAAGAAAAGAAAGAAGGAAGAAGTTAAAGAGATGTAATTGCACCCAAATATTGATCACGAATTTGGATCAACATTAGTGTAGTGCTCAAAATTATGGCAATAATTGAAAATGAACTTGTTGGAACCTCGAGTTCTTATGGTTCATCACTCTTCTCCTGGAAACAGTTGGGTAGGTGGTTGACTAACATCTAGAAACAAATGATCAAGTGATCGAGCAAATATCTGCATCAGTCAATCAAGTAGTCGAAAATATTGTCGGCCAGACAGTCGAACAATATTCAAAGTCAGTCGATTGGTAGATCGACCAGTTGAGCAATCGACTATGAGTTGGGTGCATGGACGATCAGGTCGAGCATCCTTTTTGAGCCAACTAGACAGCGTGGATTTGATGAATTCAAATATAACCACCGATGATTGTATGTGGACAATATATTCCTAATTCCAAGGAAGTTGGTTAGATCTTGAGGCTATAAATAGAAAAATTGATGGGTCATTATCATGTGTGTTATATGCTAATGTTGAACATGGTGTGCATGTTCAATATGCATTGTGACGTTTTGATCACAATGTGTTGTGCTTAAGTGTTGTAACGATGTTTTTAGACACCACCTATGTTGATTAATTGGGTTGGTTGTCATTGATGTCAACCCTTGAAGCAAGTCCGGTAGCAAATTCTGGTAGCCCCAATAGTATGGCTAAGGGAATTCAGTTTGGTTGATGTATAATGGTATGAAGATTAATATTTTTGCAAGTAAGATTATTCTAGATGGATACTACATGTCATGCCATTTTTGGTGATATGTGGAACATCACATAACTCCTTACGGTTAGAGAGTTATGGCCTTGTAAAGTTGGAGAACCCTCTTGAGTTATTTAGAAGGTAAAAGAAGTCAAATTATTGTAGAAGATCCTAGAAGAAGCTGACTAGTCAAATGGGTGAAACTAGGAGTTAATCATGGGTTAAGTTGTTGCAATAAGAAAATATTTAAAAATAAATTAAGTTGCAACTAGAAGTGGAGAATTTACTATTTGTAGCAAAGTGGGTTAGAAATGGACAAGCGGTTAGAAGTGGGTTAGCCCTAAAAGAAGGAAATTGGGTGAAGTTGGTTAGAAGGTAACCCCTTGAGGAAGCCACATGGAAGTATAAATAAGAGAGAAAGGATCTCCTATTAGCACCTATTGAGCACATTGAATATCTATTATTGTGTAAGTTTTATTGCAAGTACTCATTGATACATATGAAGTTATGCAAGTTTGAGGTAGCATCAAGGGTTGACGGTGAAAGTTGCAGAATTGTAGAAAATACTGGAAAACCCCTAGTTTCTTATGTGTATGCGAGATGTAGTGGAGAAGGGTGCGTACGTACTTGTTGACCAAAATTTGGTCACCTATATGTTCCCGCTCCTGGAATAATAAAAAAATGATATTGGAAGATGAATATTTTTCAACTATTATATGTTCATTGCATAGCCCTCAGTATCAGCTTCGCCATCCATTTCGTGGAATCAAAATCGGAGTCTCCATGATGAAGATACTCATACCTTTTTCCATAAGTCCAATGGAGGTATTACAAGAAGAAATTTGAAAATTTTTCTTAGTGACATGCTCTCTCCTCTCCTTTTCCTTCACCTCTATTCATTCTCTCATTTTATACTTACTCATTTTTCCCATTGTATCACTACTTTCATAATCCCCTTACCATTTTCCACACTTAGCCATTTTTCCTTTTTCCTTTCCATGTTCAGATTCATTTCCATTTTCCTTCCCATTTCCTTTTATTTTCCTTTCCATTTTCTTTATCCATTTTTTCCATTTCTTTCCTTTTACCTTTTTCTTTTCCCAAATTTCACGTAATTCCTTTTATTTCCCATATATTTGTTTTCATTTTTCATATTTTCCATATTTATTTCCATATTCCATGTAATCCATTTTATATTTTCCTAACTTAGTCTTATTTTCTATGGCTTACCGTTGGTTTGCAGGTTGTTAATATTTCTTAAGAGTATGTTTTATCTCCGCTACCCTCACAATTCACTTTGACTTATGCCACCTTCATAATGCACCAACTCTTTTTACTACTCTTTACTATGTAACTTCTCCAACACTTAGCCAAATATATGAGTTACCGCGGGTTCACAGGTTGGTGAGGGTTGGTGATGTTTATTTCATGTTATATGAGTCTATCCAACCGATTCTCAAGACTTATAGTATTTTAGAACTTCTTTTTACTACTATCTACCTCTCCTCTCCTCTCCACTTCACCTACACTTAGAATTTTTGACACTCATTACTTACTGTGTATTACCGTAGGTGACTTCCTCACCTACCTCTGCATTCACGTAAACCCGTGAACCCCCCATATTATTTTAATAATATTTTTCCTATCCTAAGTTCTATGAGGGACATCTCCAAGTGACACATGGCACTTTATTAACTAATGAGATACATTGTTGGTGCTTATCTGAGTTATGCTTTTAACATGGTTGACCCAGGTTCAGGTCTACTAGGGTTCCAACAAAGCCTCTAAAACTATCGGCCCTCCTGGTAAACCAGAAGGCAGTGCAATACACAGAGTGTATTGCACAGTATCACTCGAGATAGTCTTAATGGGTGACTGCAATGCTCAAGTGCTTGCAGTCTAGGATTAAGTGGGGATCCGTTAGTGCATGTTGTGGATTCTATTTATTTTACTAAGCAATATTATGTCAGTCACCGATCTTAGTTATCCTGTTGTTCCTTATGCATGCATGAAAATCTAGATATCTAACTATTTCAACAAAGCATTTATATAAGATTTAACCATTAACAACAAAGATATAACCAACAATAATTCCACACCACACATAAATTACCGTGGTTCACCCCCTCCTGGGCTACATACACAAATATTTGGCTCTAAGGCTCTTTTATTATAGGTCTGTCATGCATGGCACTGCGTGCACTACAAATCTGTTCATACATCCATCACCCAGACTCCACGACCTTTATGAGGTTGACTAGATCGTACTAGGCTCCTCAGCTTGTGATCTAACCCTCAAGGCCAAGTCCCTTTTCCCTCCCATATCTCAAAATCTTACAAAAAGGTATCAGATCATATCTCTGTCATAGACCTGTTAATCTCTCTCATGCGAGTAACTCACAACAATCATCAAAGACACCGAACCCCCCCTAGACCTCCTAGGTGTCTATTTATTTCTATTCTTGGTTCATCAGTCGTTATGTTCTCTTACCAAAACCCTAATATAATTAGGTCTTCTTGCATGTTGTCCTTGCACACTTTTCTCCTCTGCATGTGCTCTTTCTTCCACTTCTTTTCTGCCATTTGTATTTCTTTCCCTTCTTCTTGCATGCATGCTTCGCATGATTTTATTCCAACTGTCTCACCTCCATGTTGTGCCTTTTCCCAAAAATAGGCTCGTGCCCAACAAGCCCCCAACACTGACATCGTAACTCATGCCAAGTCACTACTTGACTTATTCCACTGTCACTACTTGCCTCCTGATTCGGACACTGCCTGTTGCAGTGCGTCATACATCTTCGTTATGCGTTGGCACTGCTACTAAGCTTGAATGCTCTTGTCGGCCATATTGGTGACCATGTTCTCTACGATGGGAGATTGTAAAATATCTATGCATTCGACCCCGATCTACTCAATGTTCTTCTTAGCTGCGTCACTCCCCATGACCAGCTTCTCTGCCTTTTGTTGGGCTCTAAAGATGTCTTAAAAACAACCTTAGTTTAACATTAATTTATCAACCCAGAGATTTGTCTTTTATCTCAAGAATATCGGCAAAGTTTATGCAGGTAGCCTAAAATCGTGTAGCTAAACCAAACCTGAATTTATCAACAATTAAGTTCCTCAAATGTTCACCAAAGATTCTGAAAACTAATGGGATTTAAATCAAATTACTAGAATGTTGTGAAATGAAAAGGAACTAATTAATCTATTTGAATTCATTTAACTATAAAGAATTAATTGAACCTAAGAAAGGATTTGCAGAATTAATCTACCAATTATGAATTCTAATTACTGGAAAAGAAATAGTGAATTATTCTATCTGTGAAAAGAAATGACAACTGCATTCTAATCGAAAGGAACAGCTAATGTAAATTTAACCGAAAGGAACAACTATTGTGACTTTAACTAAAAGGAACAACAAGCGTAAATCTAAGGAAAAGGAACAACACAGATGAAAATGTGAGGAACTGTTAAGCAATAACTTCAGAAATGGAAATCTTAACAGCAATCATTAATAACTGACAAACAATCATAAAATTATTAACACACTTATGCATTTATCCTTGGCTATTGTAAAAGAGATCAGAATCATAAAGTAGAAATCAAACTTTGAACTGATACAATTACAGAATGAGGCAGTAGCTCCTTCAGATTGGGCCCTCGGTCTTCATAAGTACTGCTATGAGAAACTCACAACACAGGAATGATAAAAACACTCAAAAATTTCATTGAATTCATGGTTGGTAAAACATTTACAAAAATTGCTTGCACAGAGCAATTCTGAGTCTGAATGCTTAAATGCGTTTTTTTCTCTATCATCATTGAACCTATTACCCTCTTAAATATTACAATAGTCTAGGTAAATCAAGCTATCCTGAGGATCGAAAGATCCTCAGGATTTATTTACTATTATAAAGTTACATCATAGAGAATTTATTATCTCAAAAACTGCTTCGAGCCTAAAAAAGTCTTCAATTCCCAATAGCTCGTGCATACCCAAATCTTGTTGGTTATCTTTGACAGCTATTTTATCCAATTCTGCAGAAAAATCAAACCATTCCAATCATAATTTAGAATCTATTAAATAAAACTTCAATAACAATTCTAAGAGACATATTAATCATGTTCTTTCCTATTTATCCCTAATTATTTGAAAAGTCAATTAGAATGATATCATAAAATGCGAACAAAAGGGAGATATTTATACCTTTTTTGTAACCCAACACCTTTTCTTGTAGGGGATCCAACAATGTTTGTCTCGTTGAATTTTGTGCTTGCAACACTTTCTCTTCCAACTGCAGAGATTTTAATTCAATGGAGGTCTTGATCTTCTCTGGTAGTGGCACTATTTTATGTCGTTGCTTCACTTCCACCATTGTTGTGTGTGTTTTGGTTTCCTTCTTCTATAGATCCTGGAGGCTCTCGTCCTCTACTAGGTGAGTCCAGAGCCGCGAGCTCTTCTCTAACAATGTTGTGATTGTCTGAATAATTTGGTCGATGCCCTCTACAGTTGTTGTCGCCTCCTGTTCCCGCCGTTCTCTGACTTCTAGAGGAGTAGTGGGTGTGACCCACTCCTCCAGATCTTTGATTTTGTCCTTGTACTTCTGAATGGTCTTCTCTATCATGTGCAACTTCTCTCCCGATGACCCTGCCTCATAGCTTTTGCTTTCGGAAATTGTTTGAAACAATATGTGGATTTGCTGCTCCATCTCCTCCACTTTCTGCTTCACTTTCTCTTTCTCCTATGCCTCAAGGTTGAGGGATTCCTTCAGTGAGATAGTCTCTATCTGGGTTGTCTATAAGTTTGTGGCATCCACTCTTGCTCTGGACTGAATCTCTTGTGCGACGCTCACCTGAAGTTTGTACAATGCTTTTGTCGGAATCTTGGCCAACGACACATCCAATGTCTCGATGTCTTTCAGAGGTTTCTGCATTGTTTCTTTGTCAATGAACATCATCTCCGACGTGATGATGAAATTAGCATTGGGTTGTGCTGCAAATTGTATTGTATCAGGCACTGGCACTCCTTCCCTCGCTTGCGTCGGTGTTTCTTTTGGTGCATGTGCTACCCTAATCCTTAACTTCTCCAGTGTAGTTTTTACCTCTTGCACTTGATCAATGATTGAAGCCCTGTGCTTCTCCACATTCTCCCATACTTCGGCAAGTCACTCCTCAACTATTGTCACCACTAATTCCACATCATTTGAGGTTAGTGAAATATGGCTCTATGTCTTGTGGGCCTTTGTCTTCTTTCGGCTTCCACTAGTGTGCTCCCCTGGCCGCTTCTCCTGGGTAGTCGATGGCTCAGGACTAGGAGGTCTCTGGGTATCCCCCACAGTAGTTGTCCCTATTTCTCCGGCCTCAGGAATCTCATGGGTTCCTATCCCTTGCTCTTCATCCTCAGGGATTTAATGTGTCTCTGCACCTATTTCTTTTGCCTCAGGGATTTCCTGGGTCCCTGCGTCTATCTCTTTCACTCGCACTTCTCCCGCTGAGTGTATGGGTGGTTGTTCTGTGTGTGGTGGAGCCTATGTAGGCCCCCTTGGTGGTCTATTCTATGTGAGTGGTTTATTCTTGGTTGGAGTGCTTCCTCCCTCTTGGACTTGTGCATTTCTCTTCTTGGTTCCTACCCCGTTGGTGCTTGTTTAGTGTGTTGGGGCTGGTCTTTCTTGCATCTGAGGTCATGTGATTTGTACCATGGTTGGAATCGGGGGTACCTTCCATTCTTCAGGCCATTCCTAGACCTCTCTTTGGATTTCCTCCTACGTGACGCAGTAGTTAAGTTGTATCCATTCCTTGGCTTTGTCCCACTTATATTACATCCATAAACTATGGTGTCTTTCCCTGAAGTTGGCAACCTACCCAAACTCCTAGACAATCTCTGGTGTAATGTGCCATGTATTTGTAATTAGCTACTGCATCTCTGTGAAATATTACGCAAATGTGTCCATATTCATCTTCTTTATCTTCGGATCTGTTCTGTTGTGTAATGATATGTAGCACGCTACGCCACACTTTCTTGGTCTCTCCATATACGTATTGTAGACTGGTTCTTTCCCACCCATGAGGCCAATGAGGATGAGTAACCATGAGTAGTGGAACCCAGAGGCCCAGTCTTGTGTGTCTTTGCAATCCTCCAAGAATGAACTAAGGAGGTATGGATCCCAGCTCATCGATCTCCCCTTTGCACACTACGAGGCGACGACGACCACACCAGTCGGTACTTCCTTTTTTCGACACTTGCACATTAGTTTGCACCCAAGTAGCCTGGTAGAAAACCTTGCCATAGGATCATTAATGTCACTAATCATGATTCCCCAGTTGCCTCGCTCTATGTCATATTTAGCCTTGATCTCATCTGAGATGGCCTTGGCTCATGTTTTTTCCTCTAAGTACTTATCCGACTTTTCTCCATCTGTGGGTAGCCCTGTGATTCCTACGATAAGGTCCACAGTGATGGGAACCCACCTATCCATCCATAAAATTCCGCCATGGATGCGTGCAAGAAGTTTCTTGATGCATGAATTGACAGGATTTCCCCTCCCAAAGTGTGGGGAATCCAACAAATTCATGATGAAAATATTATACAACCCCATGATCCACTGTGTCGACTCTATCAGTGTCATGCCTGATGAGCCTGCTCCCCTACTTTCTAGGTAGACCTGCAATGAAAATTCTGGGAACTTAGTGACATCATTCATGTCGTGGTCGGAGTATTTGATGGCAGTGACTCCTCCGACCATGTCTTCATCCACTCACACTCCACTCGAGATTTTTGGTAAAATCGAGGTCCCTTCAGCCTATGGTTGTGACCCTCTATGCACGCTTCTCTCAGCTTGGCCCTCCATTTGGATGGTGAGGATGATGCCCCCACCTCTGGTACACCCTTTTGTACTGCGGCCTATGATACCTTAAGTTCGTGGGTCTATGGCACTGAGCCCATGTCCTGCTTGGTCTGTCATTGCCCTTGCCCCCTTGAATTATCAGACTCAGTTCTCTCGAGGTCCTCCTCCATCGACTTGACTTCATGTGCTAGGTTCTGCTCCTCTTCTATTGTCACTGGGTTTGTTTCATACTATGATGTGTGGTGTTCATTGACATCCACCACTACAGGTGTCACTTTCTCCCTTACAGTTATCATGCGAGCAGTACTACTTGTGTTCCTGTCGGCCCTGCCTGGCTCTCCAACTCATGGTGGTGACATTTTGATGGGGTCTAGGCTCTAAATGTATGAATTCGATGAATGCTTGGTTGAATTCTCATTCTATCTCTCTTCCACTCGACTCTGCATTCTCTCCTTAGAAATTGACACAATAACTGGTGTTTCCCCCCTTTTTCTGACTTTATAGAGGGATGGTTGAATGACAACTGTTCTACACTGACAGTTGTCCCTTTTTTCACTTTTGGCGACGTGTCCAGCGTGTGGTACCATTGTATGTGTTAATTGTCGTCCTTTGTGTCTTGTTTTCGACCGTTTGTCCTTTCTGTCGTGATATGGTATTTAATTTTGTGTACAGGTTGTCACAATTTCAACCTTCACTACCAGTTGGCACCTGATTTCCACAATCGTCATTTCCTGAATCACCTCGTTGTCCAACCATCGGTCCTTTTTTCGGTGCACTGGGATTTTTGGGCGCATAGAGGCGGCTTCTATCCCCTTTTCTTCTAGCACAGTATTTCTTATTTTTCTGTGCTAACCTAATGACTTGCGCATGCTAACTCTTTTTTCTTTTTGTCGCATGGATTTGTTCTCCTACGCGCGTGAATTTTCGCGCGGTGTTTTTTTTTTTTTTTCATGGTAACTGTGAAGTTGTTGGTGGTCGAATTTCATTGTATATCTTCATTCGAATCCCATTGACCATTCCTCCGAGTTCTGTTCCGCCTAAGTTCTTCAGTTGTACATGCCTCTGTTTGTGACAGTCTTGACCTCATATGGTCCCAACCAATGCATTCTGAACTTTCTTGGATGTTGAAAGAACTTGTTATCATACAGTATGACTATGTCTCCTTCCTTGAAAATTTTTCTCTTGATATGTCGGTCATGCCACGCTTTATCCCTTGCTTTATGTTCTTCTTGGTGGAACCCTACTAGAATCCTATCTTCTTCCATGCTCATCAACTGACTTAACATTTCTTGTACTGCACCTCATTCTGTCATGTTCATAATTGTTGCTACGGGAAGACTGGGTACCAAAAATTCTAGTGGCACCACTACTTCTTGTCCATATACCAATCTAAATGGTGTCTATCCTGTAAGCTTCTTACAGGTAGTTCTATATGCCCATAATATTGCTGGTATCTTTGAATCCCAATCATCCCTATTGACATTGCAAATATTGGTTAAGGCATTCTCTAGAATCTTGTTGAAGGCTTCCATTGTTCTATTTGTCTGAGGATGGTTTGGCATAATTTTATGGTGGTATACCTTGAATTATTTAGTTAGAGTTATGATAGTGTTGTTGATAAAGTGAGTGCCTTGGTCACTCATAAGAATCCTCAGACATCCAAATCTGGTGAGCACTTGTTCAAACAGGAAGTGTGTTGTTGTCTCTATGCTGCAATATTTAACTGGTGCTACCTCTGCTCATCTTGAGAGGTATTTTGTCGCAGTGATAATGTATTGTGTGCATGATCTTCTTGCGGGTGGGTGAATTGGCCCAAAACAATCGATAGCCCATTTTTCAAACACTTGTAACATCACTTGTGGATGTAAGGGCATCTCATCCTATATGTTTGGTTTGTCAACCCTCTAATAAACATCACATTGTTGACAATATTCCTTAGCATATCTATGAATAGTTGGCCACCATAATCCTGCATGCAGTACCTTCTGCACGGTAGCTTTGCCTGCATAGTGTCCTCCTGTTATTCCTTCATGGGCTTCTGCGAGTATCCTAGGCCTTTCGTGTTCTAGTGCACATATTCTCAATATGTTGTTTGCCCCCATTTTATATAAGTGTCCAGCGATCAACTGGTAGTCGGCTACTCGGACAACTAGATTTTTCCTCTGCGCAGTACTAAATTCATGTGGCATAGTCCTTGTACTTAAATACTCAATAATGTCATCAAAATAATCATCCGCGATCTTAACTGAAAATAATTGTGCGTCAAGTAAGGTATCCTCTAAGTTTGTAGGTTCCTCGCCATTGGTGACCCTTGACAAGTGATCAGGTTTTGCATTCAGCTTCCCTGGTTTAACTATGACTTCAAAGTCAAATTCTTGAAACARCAATAACCATCGATAGATTATCCCCCCCAACACTGGCTTGTTGACTAGGTACTTAAGGGATGAATGATCTGTGAACATCTTAAAATGTTTTSCAAGTAGGTAATGCTTGAACTTCTGAAGCGAGTAGACCATATCTAGGCCTTCCCTCTCTTAGTGTTGTAGTTATGTTATGATTCTGACAGTTTTCTGCTAKCAAATGCTATAGGATGATCCAATTCTCCTACTCTTGGTTGCACCAAAATAGCTCCCAAGGCTATGRTTGATGCATCTACGTGTACATGGAATTTCTTCTCCTAGTCTGGAAAGACTAATATGGGTGTTATAACCATCTTCTACTTCAGGGTATCCAATCYGCGTTGACATTCTTCATTCCACTTAAACTTAGTATCCTTCTTGAGCAATTTCTCCATTGGCGTAGTGATCCGTGCATATCCCTTTATAAATTTTCTGTAGTATCMTGTATGTCCCAATGTGGCCCTCAACTGGCRCACTRATTTCGGTGGTGGTAAGTTCACAATGACTGCAATATTTGTAGGATCCACGATCAAACCTTGTCTGCATACTATGTGACCCAACATAATTCCAAAGGGTGTTCCAAATATACATTTATTAATGTCCAATGATATTTGGCATTGTTTGCACCTTTCTAACACCAGCTTCAACACCTCTA
This sequence comes from Picea engelmannii, assembly GCA_009831015.1. Taxonomy (NCBI): domain Eukaryota; kingdom Viridiplantae; phylum Streptophyta; class Pinopsida; order Pinales; family Pinaceae; genus Picea; species Picea engelmannii. The sequence goes on from ML872534.1 coordinate 34,616, forward strand.
CATGATCGTTCAACAGGTTGTACACTGTCTAATCATCCAAGTATACCTCTAGAAACTGATGGATGAATTCTTTGAAGGCAGCAATGACTACTTGGAAAAAATTGTTGGTGCATTCTTCAGTCCAAAAGGCATGACTGTGTACTGGTAGCATCCCCATTCTATTGCAAAGGTAGTCTTGTACCTATCTTCTAGTGTATCTTGATTTGGTGGTAGCCTAAGAATCCATCAGTGAATGAGTATGCTTCCTGACCTCCCACGTTGTTTAGGAATTAATCTGTAAAGGGTGTAGGGAAGGGGTCATGTAGGCAAGCATCATTGAACTTTCTCAGGTCTACACAGATTCTTATGCCTCCTTGCTTCTTCTCCTACACTACCATGGGTCTTATCCATTATTATTCTTCTACATGTTCTATGATTCCTGCTTCCAGCATTCTGTCAATTTCCACTCTTACTTTTTTCTTGTATATGGGGTTAAATCTATAAGGCCTCTGTCTGATAAGTCTTGCCTGCGATTTGAGAGGGATCTTCATCTCTCCAAGTTCTCTTGCAATACCCTTCATTTCTATGAAGTTTGTTGGGAACAGGTCATTGTACTCACGCAATAACTCTGTTATCCTTTCCACTGTTTGATCGTCCCAATAGTCCCCAATGCAAGCCATTTTGGGATTCTCAATTGTCCCAATGTTGAATTTTTTCACCTTGATCGGTGCACCAATTACTTGTGATTCTAGGGGTGGACCTTCCACTTCTCTTTCTCCTTCAACTTCCTCGATCTGAATATCACATGGGTCGTCTTCATCTGGTCCTTCTTCCTGTACATGGTAGCATGATAGCAGTTCTTTCACTATCTATTCGTTCTTCTGTTGTTCTTCTGTTATGAGCTCAACTTTAGGTTCCTTGTTGAATATCACCCCTCTTATTTGTTTAAGTGTTGTATCTATGTTGGGGTTCTCATGCTAAAATGAGAAAGTGACTGTAAATTTATGTTGTAGTATTGTCCAACTCGTAGTTCCTCTGCGCAGTTCCTGGTCCCTGTACCAGTTTAATGGGATGCCCTCTAATGTGTGTACAAAATGATGAGGCCATTCCTCTGGGGGTGTCAATTTCCACAACACTCTGCACTTCTCCAAGTGTTATGTTGGTTCCCTATTTCCATTGTATTTATGAGCTACGATCCTCTCTTTTTTTGTGTCGAATCTGATGTGCAGTAGTCTTTTGCATTGGTACCAGTCCTTGATTGTTTCTTTGTCTACGCCCCACCATGTTGCAGGTGTATCCTTAAGTGTGATGTTGAGAGCCAACAATCTCTGTCTGTTTGATACTTCCTCATCATATCTCGTTAGGAATTCTTCCAGGTCATTGATTCCATGGAAACTTGGAGGTTCTCTAATTTATGTCCCAACCCACCTTACCGCGTAGTCTATTTGTGTGCATATTCTAGTTGAGACCTCATGTAGGCATTGCTGCCAATTCTCCAAACCCGTGTTTGAGTTGGAAGAACATGATGTGATACTCCTCCATCTAAGTACACCATCAGCAGTTGGATTGATGTAATCTTCAGTGCGCGCAGTGGTTTGGTACAGCTGGTTAATTTCTTCCAGATATAGGCATGTTGGTTCCACAATTGTTTCAGCTTCCGATGGATATAGAGGTGCGATAACCCTATATTATCTTGATTCAAATGTCATCTTCTTGGTCTTCAAGTTGATTATCAACTGATTTTCAAATGCCCAATCCAATCCCAGTAGTGTTGGATATGGTGTTGTGCCATCTGTTGGAAATATGGCTACAGCAGAGATGACGCAGATGATCAAGGTTGTCATTGATGGAAATCGATTGTGTATGGTGAACACAGATGCTGAATCTAAGATGTTGAAACGTAGATGCTGAAACACAAATGTTGAATCTTAGATGTTGAAACGTAGATGCTGAAACACAAATGCTGAATCATAGATGCTGAAACGTAGATGTTGAAACACAAATGTTGAATCACAGATGTTGAAACGTAGATGCTGAAACACAAATACTGAATCACAGATGCTGAAACGTAGATGCTAAAACGCATGCTGGAACACGAATGCTGGAACATGACTGCTGGAACACGACTGTTGGACCACGACTGCTGAAACACGACTGCTGGAACCCGAATGCTGAAACACGACTGCTGGAACATGAATGCTGGGACACGAATGCTGGAACACGACTGGTGGAACAGGACTACTGGAACACGACTGCTGAAACACGACTGCTGGAACACGA
>ML872535.1:5215-19547 GCA_009831015.1 Picea engelmannii
CAAATATCAATATAGCATAGAAAAAACTCAGAATAAGTACTCAAGGCCTTGAAAAAGAGATAATTTCAGATAATAATCCTCTTCGAGGGGGAAACCTCCTTTTACCCCACATAAATGTTCAAGTACAAGATGATTCCAAATGAAAATGTCTCCTTGGTATATATAGTAGAGTAGGAGGTATAATTACAACTAATGGAATAAATTCAACATAAATAAAATAACATTACTAATGTAATATGCCCCAATTAAGGGGTTATGAGCCAATATTAGGGCTTAACAATCTCGATGATCATGTAGAGAACTTCATCGATTTTGAATCTAGACTTGACTGGACTCTCGAGATGGCCGACTTATGAGGTCAAGAGATAAACTGCAAAAAGGCTAACTCGGGTTGAGTGAAACTTCCCTTGGAAAAAAGTAGCATGACATTAACATTAGTTTGCGATGCAGGAGGCAATGCAAAATCTCCATGTGTTTGGAAGAGTAACCAAATCGAGGAGGACACAACTCTATGTAGCGAGAGAAAATTCCTAAGGTCATATTAGATCCCAATTCTTGACAAACAAATGGAAGGATGTGCTTTGTCCAAGGGAGATTCTCTGTGCTGCTAAAAAAAGAATGAATATTTCGGGTCCCCTCTTTTTGGAATATTTGATTTTTTTGTCTTTTTCAATTTTTTAAGATCTCGAAAAAGAATAAAAAAATGTTACGTTAAAAAGGAGGAACAAGTGTCGCAAGAAAGCATACTAGTTCCAATCACAAGGAACATACTAATGCTCAGATAAAGGAGACATGTGTAGGAAAAGGACATTCAGGGAAAATTCCTCCATGGGTCAATGTGTCAAGTCCCAGAGGCAAGAAGTGCTATAAATCTTGCATATAAGGCATGCTTCAAAGGTTTAGTTGAGAGAAACATAGAGCCAGAATTAGGCTAAATACACAAATATGCAAATGTGATTAAGCAAGACACAGTGAGACTCCTTCCATGTAATTTTACGAGCCTAGAGAAGGCAAACTAGGTAGTTTTTTCACGTTAGAGAGTCTAAAAAAATGTAAAAGAAGACTCGAGGGAGTACCTTTTTCGGAGAGAGTTTATTCAGTTTGAAAAAGGGTTAAACTTGCACCGAAAATACATCTATTCAAAACCATTTCAATGAGTGTGACAAAGACAATATCACTCGACAATCTTTAAATTTTACGGAGTCTGAAAATAACTTAACTATGGACTCACACCATTTTTTTGAGTTTAGTCTCCTTAGCCCGAAAAAGTATAAAAGTAATTGAGGAGAACTCTCCCGGCGAGACAAATCACCCGAGGCATACCTTTTTCCACTATAATCTACAGGCTAGAAAAAGGGTTAAACTCATGCTAGTAGATGTTCTTCTGGACCAATCTAATGAGTGTGAAGGAAAAGGGTCACTTGACGATATTTTCAGTTTTAGAGAGTCTGAAAAGAGATTAACAATGGACTCCAAAGGGGTTCTTTTTTCATAAGTAATCTCCAAGGCCCAAAAAAGGTGATAAACCAGAACAAAGGAGAATGTTCCTTTTTCGAAGATTTAGTCCCTCAGGCCTAAAAAATGGTTAAACTTAAGCCTACGAATACTATTCTAGCGAACCAAAGTTCATAGAGCATACCTTTATTCATGAAATTAGTCGTCTGGACCAAAAAAAGGGTAAACTACCGTCATAGAGATGTGCCTTCAAATTTGACATTGGCGAGCATGAAGGGAAAGAAGATCGCTCGTAAATATTTTCATTTTTAAACAGTCTGAAAAGGGATTAAACAATACTCCTAGGGGACACTTTTCTCAGTTAATCCAAACGATATCAAAAAGAATAAAAACAGTCTCATTGGATGTTGCTTTCAAATTTCAAAGTGAGCTTGAAAGACAACAAAGTGTGTTCGTTTGGGTGACCCGAGGGTAAGGCCAAGAATGATGGTGCATCAAATGAATGAGGCTTAATCTTGTAATCATGAGAGGACTAACAAGGACTCTGGAGTGTAGATTCATTACTGAAAACATGGACGCCAAAATGCATGAAGGATCTACCTAGGGCATCTATGTAAAGGTAGGCTCTACCACGTAATTACGACACTTCTAGAGCAACAATGAAGGCTCAGTGTCACACTTCGGTGGGGTTGATCCTATGGAAAACAAAAAAAAGACAATGAGATGCAGAAAGTGGAAGTGAAATCCTAACTTGTATGAAAAAAGTTGGAAAAAAAACCTTTTACCAAAGGATACCCAAAAAGTGACCCGTCCCAAAAATTACCAAACCAAATGAAAACGAGTACCAGATCGACCAATAAGAAACTCAGAAATGGAATCAAGTGATCAAGAAGCTAGGAAAAATGACAAAGGGGGTCAAAAAGTGGCAAAAAGGGGCCAAACAATTCTATAAATAGAAGTTGACAACTCATTTTAACCATTGCAATTCGAAAATTAACCAAAAGGTAAAAAAAAACCTTTCGCTAAAAGAGTTGATTCTAGGAGCTTCAGTGGACAAAACGACCTTCTACTTGGACCACATAAGTACCAATCCCTCCCTATTTCATTTCAATACTTCCTTTATGCATTAGGTTTTGAGGGGGCACATTCTCTTAAAAGGAGTGGCCTTGCGTGTACGTGGGCTGTCCAAGGACAACCCGCGTATGTACTTAGAAAACAATCAGCCCCCGTACATACGCGACTATGTCCAATTCATCTTGCATACACCTTTGCAAGATTTCAAAAAATAAAATGAAATCACTAACTTCCTCCATTTTTCCATGAAACATGATGTATGTCCACTTGAGGGAGAGGGAGCACGAGCACATTGATATATTGGTTGAAGACGATCCTATAGATATTATTGCACTAAAATAGTGTGGGCTATGGAATTTTTTCTAGTGTCCATTCATGAGGCCACAACCTATACTTCTCAATTCTCTTGTGGATTATTGGCACCCAGATGCAGAGGCGTTTATGCTAGAGGGTCAATCACTGACCCCCACGACAGAGGATATCTATTTCTTTACTGGCCTCTTCAGGAGAGGGGAACCAATCAATTTGAGGGCATTCCCCTCTAGACCTTTCAACATCGAGTATTATATCCAGATGTATTGTGAGGCTGGAACTGAGAAGGTAGGTTATCAGGTGTCGATTCAAAAGATCATCGGTTATCTATGTGTGTGATATTACTATTGATTGGGCAGATTACTGGATCCCCAACCCTACATCAAGATTACTAGAGTAAGACCATGTTGATGTGCATGAAGAGACAAGTGATAGAGTGTCAATAGGGTACCAACAAAAACTTCCGGTTCGACACTATTTTTTGTTCCTTTTTATTTGAGAGGGTGCCTAGTCTCAATCTTAGAGAGACAGTACGGGGGCATGTGGCCTTGTTCCCAACAATATGCAAGTGGGAAGCATCACTACCACGATAGGGTGGAGGGAGGACCATAGATCCCTTTGACAACAAATTTTTTGACTGGTGGTCATGACACATTTCGTTGTTCAAGGATTACTACCGGGATCAAATTCTCTAGAGATCCGGTCATGCCAATGCCTCCCGACAAGGAGCGAGGCTAGATAGGTAACATACTTTTTAAAGTTATTTAATTTTTTAATTGTTTTTATATATATCCTTTTTATGTGTGTATATAGTACTGACTCATGTATCTTCTATGTATAGATGTGGTACATGTGCAACTAGCAGACTTCGCTAGGACTCAACGATGTCCTCAACCAGAGGTAGAACCAACAATACTTGTAGGACCAACAGTTGTAGGGGGACCTCCAGCCGAAGAGGCTGAGAGAGGTTTGAGACGAGTGGAGCGCAACCTCACGAGGCTCACTCATACTGTACCTATGGCTAAGATCGAGGATATCCCACCTTTTATGCAACCTTGTGTAGTAGGGGTGCCTTAGACATGGATCCAACTATTTCGTCATTTGGCCAATGTTGTTGTACATTATGGCAGGGCCAATAGGCCCTGTGATTAGATAGTATAGACCATTGATGTTTTGAGGACAACTTTTGTATATGTATTTTTTGAGGGCATAAGCCGAGTAATGTATACTAAACACTATTGAGGCGTTCCCGCCCACCTATGTACTCATGACACTTATATATATATATATATATATATATATATATATATATATATATATATATATATATATAATGTCTTATGGATGACATTTTTTACAAATGTAGGTACATGTGTATGTGTGTGTAATATGCCAATATAAAATTTTATTAGCTAGAGTATATTTTATATGATTAAATCTCCTAGGAACATGGATATACGTAATGTAATCGAAAGAACATTCTAAGAGACGTACCCTAAGGAATCATCAGTGTAGAGTGGGATCATAAACACAGTAAACCCAATTTAACTGGTACATAATCAAATAATAATTTAACAAATCATCACGAAACAATTCTATCACTGCACTATATTCGACAACATTGTTTGTAGCATCGCCTAGACAAATACCTCTGGAAGATAGAAAATAGCCTCCAGGTGTGAAAATAACCCAAGATGTGGAAGAAATCCTTCAATTGTGTCGGCTAGCACTATCTGCGAACCCAAAATACACCTTCAATTCACTTGGAATCTGCCATAGCGAAAAAGAATACATAAATAACTACACGTCCATAAAACAAAAAAGACAAAGACTGTATAAGAAGTTATACATATGTACAAGAAGTCACCTAGGTGACCAAACTAAGAGTAATACTTCTCGAGTTAGAGCCCATTTCTAGGCTCTAACAAGGAATTACCTTCAAAATCAACCAGATGGTAAGCATCCTTCTTCAAGACCTCTTTCAGAATGAGCGGTCTGAACCACATGGGTTAGAACATGCCTGCCCCTAGGGGGTGTTTTTCTTGATCATAGACCAGGACAAGATAGCCTTTGGATAAAATACAAGGAAGAACAAACTGATCGTACTAAAACTTGACTCATTTCTTAGGAGCCTCATTGGCTGAGGCTACATCCTTACATTGCTCGTCGAGATGCTCGATATATAGTAGGCATTCCTGAAGAAGTGAAGTGTCTGACAGTAATTCCACTTCCAAATTTAAATAAGGATTCTGACACTCAATAGGTAACATTGCATCCATCTCTACGATTTGAAAAGGTGAAAAAACGGTGGCAATATTAAAAAACGCTCGGTATGCCCACAATGTTGAATATAACATCAAATGCCAATTTGACTTGGCAGAATTGATTGTCCTTGAAGAATAGTCTTGAGAGACTTATTCACAGCTTCAACATGACCATTCTCTTGTGGGTAATAAGGCAACGAATGCTATTTTTTGAAATCGATATTTTACGTTAACTCAGTCATCATTTAGTTTTGGAAGTGACTGCCATGGTCAGTGAAAATTTCCTTCGGGATTCACAACCTTGCTACTATCTAATTAAATATGAAAATATTCATTGTTTCTCCATCATTGCTGAAAGTTGGCATAGCTTCGACCCATTTGGTGAAGTATTATACTACTACGATGATGTAATGATGCCATATGCCTGAGGTCAAATGACATGTACTGAAATCAATCCCCCACTTGGTGAAAGGACCAACAACAATGATAGGAAACATAGGATCAGGATGTGCCCGCATCTTCCGACATAATATCTGGCATGGGTGGCACTTATTGATCACCTCAACACAATCCTTTATTAATGAGGGCCATAAGTAACCTGCACATAGAATTGTTTGGGATGTTTTGAGCCTAGAAAAATGACCACCGCATGATCTAGTGTGACAATCGTTCAAAACAAGCTCTACTTCTTCATGGATAAGGAATTGGTGAAGAATGCAATCCACGCCTTGACGATACAAAGTTTCATCGAGTATAAGATAATTTTTTGCCTGATGTCGAATGCGTCGATGCTCATCACAGGAAGCATAAGAAGGGTACACCAAAGTCTGGAGATATACCTGTATATCTCCATACCAGGGGTCTGAAGATACAATTATAAAAATATCTCCATTAATAGGTGACTCTTTGGGTGTGACGTCACTAGACTCGACTTGAAGTTGAAAAATGATTTCGAAAAAGACCAATGACTTTTTGGATTTAGCAGAAACAAAATCCAAGTTAAACTCCTGTAATATGACTATCCATATACTAATTTTTCTGCCAATGACCCATTGTGTTAACACATATTAGAAAGGGTTGGTGACAGTAATGATAGTGGTCTTGTGAAGAAGAATGTGGTGATGAAATCATTGGACAACATGAATTGCTGCCAAAGCAAGCTTCTAAACGTGAGAATAGTTGAGTTTCGGCCCAACCAAACCTCGACTAAGGTAATAAATAATGTACTCTTCGAGCAAATCATATTCTTGAACCAATACCATGCCAATGGTCGACTCTGCAGTAGCCAAATACAACAATAAATATCTATTATAATATGGAGGCCAGAGCAGAGGGGCATACATTAGGGTGCATTTCAATGCTTCAAAGGAGCACTAAGAAAATTCATCCCAACATAATGGGTCCCCTTTTTTCAAGAGACACATAAAACCTTTAGTGATCTTGGCATAATTCACGAAAAAACGCCAAAGAAAATTTGCTTTCCTCTGTAAGCTTTAAAGCTGGGGTATCATGCATGGGGGAGGCAATTGAAATACTGCCTCAACCTTGAGAGGATCGACCATGATCCATGTTGTCGATACAATAAAACCTAAGAGATGACCCAACGTCACACAAAAACTACACTTGTTAGGATTTAAGTGAATCCGATAGTAGCGACATATTTCAAAGATTAGTCGAAGATGGGAGGGATGATTAGATCTCTTGCAAGAGCGTGATGTTAGATAATTAAGATACACTTCGACTATGTGTGTAAGGTCTTGAAAATAAAATGGCATGGCACGATCAAAGGTATGTCCAACATTCTTCATGCCAAAAGGAATCTTAAGATATGCAAACATGCCCCAAGGACAAATAAAAGATTTTTTATGTTGGCCCTCATGTTTGAGTTGAATCTGATTGTATCTTGAGAAACCATCCATGAATGAAAATACCTCACATCTTGCACACTCATAGATAATATAATAAATGAATGGGGTGGGAAAGTTGTCTTTCGGACAAGTGTTATTCAAATCATGAAATTCCATGCACACACAAATCATTCCCTTTTTCTTGTTAACCAGAACCAGGTTTGACACCCATTCTGTCAACTGTACAGGGTAGATAAAACCGAATTTGAGAAATTTTTCTACTTCTGCCTTAATTGTTGTCTCTTTTTGAGGATTTATTGGATGAATCTTCTATCAGACCATTTTGGCATCAGGATAAGTTTTAATTTCATGCTCGACAATTCATGGGTTAGTGCCTTGCATTTCCTCGTAAGACCAGGAAAAAACGTCACAGAATTCCTTGAATAACTTAGTTTAAGTTCAAAACTCTTCAGGGGAGCATTCTGGTCTAACGAAAAAATGCTCCATAATGATATGGGTTTTGGAGATATCAATTGGAATAGTTGTAGATTTACTTTCCATTTTACCCTCGGCATCAACTCCATGCATAGCCAAAAGATTTATAGGAAAATAATTATCTCCATTCACGATCAAAACAAATTCTCTCGCCTCTATTCTCCTTAACTCGGGAAGGATGTAAGATCTATGATGAAGATCATCCAAAGGTCTATCAGGACAAGTCAATGCCTCGAGAATCACCTCTTCATAGGGAAAGACCAGGTCTAAAGGATATTGAGTGGCAAGAGAACCTTGAGCCCAAATAGGCTTGAGAACTGGATCTAACTGCTATGGGGGAGTCGAATTAGGGTTGGCCAAAGTCTACTAAACAATATTGTACGTGACCTCAGCCAAGGACAAGGGCATGGCCATGCCATGATGCCCTATCCCTACCATTGAGGTTGATGGGGAAGGTAAATTCCATGGATCATTAAAGTATCTCATTCGATAGGATGACACTTGTATAATTGTAGCCCTAGGGTGGTCGGGAACAACCGATATAAGATTTACATCGCCAGAAGGTGACGGGTAATTAAAAGTTCCCATAAACAACTAAAACAAAGAAACACCTAAGTTGACAGTTTCAAGCTGTGGAATATCAATCATCAAGACCGTGGAAGCCCCCGATGAAGGGTAGGGACGAGAAAAGGACAATTGGTCAATGGTCACAATTTGTCCCGCGTGTGGAAAACAAAAAACCCAAAAAAACATAGCAAGCATACATGCATCGCATAAGTCCAAATCCTTCGTAAAAACATGTTGTAGTCGAGAGGTGCATCAATCACTTCAACTTCTACACACACGGTTTTTCCTCCCATCTGCACGGGGAAAGAAGGAATAATTCCATGTGGTCTAAATGACCAACCATCAAATGCCGTAAGAAATGTAGGTTATGGAGATAACCTAGGATGGCTAATGGCCTTGCAACATGCCAACGACATCATGCAAGTGAAGAAACCCTCGTCAACCACTGTACAGAAAATTTTCCATGTAAAATATTTCATGGTGTAAGCCACTACTATCTGAAACACAATGTGGTAGGGAAGATGAGGTTTCTGGTCGGTTGGATAAAAAATTATCGCTTCTGGGTTGCAAGTCTCTGCCTCTCCCAAGGCGGACAAAATAACATTTCTCTATGAGGGGAAACTCTGGAGGACTTCCAAAGAAGACATTGCACAAGGGGCCTATGCCAAATCTTCTACAATGGAGTAGTTCTGGGTGGCACTCACATTTGTTTTATGAGAATCCTTCTTAATGCACCTTTAGGGATGTGAGTCATCGTTTCTCCCATCTCCTTGTCGATATGGAGAGGAGTCGGTGGGTTCATGGCTTATTTTCTCTTCTTGGAAAATTCCTACATTCTGTAGTGTCGTGCCCTGGTTTCTATATTAGCTTCGACATTCATCATGTAAATATTTGCGGCCGGGTTGTTATTGGTAGGTGTGAGGGGTCTCTGACTTCCTCCTACTGCACTCGAGGATGTTGAATGATGAGCTATGTTTTTACCTTATGGAAAAGGGTTCATAAGCACATCAGGCTGTTTATACGATAATATCTTTTGAGCTTCTGCAATCCAAGGACATAGATGATTCGGGTGGTCTTCCGTGCAAAGATTACACAGCCACTTCAACTTCTTCTTCTCTGTTTTTCCCCTTCCAAAATTATTGGTAGCCTTTTTATCCCCTTTACCCTTTTTATTCCATTGTTTATTATTTCCCTCGGGTTTTTGGTTGGCTTTAGGGTTCATCGATTATACACTATGTACATCCGACGTCTAGGTATGGGGAACAACCAAAATTGGAGTCTGGTTGGCCACAATATATTGTATTGAAAATTGTTGCAACTAATTTGAGACTAGGTCCGTGTAATTTCTTTGTGTTGAGCCCATAATATCGTAGGCATGAGGTCCAAACATTTTCTTGTCCTTATCGAGAATATACTATGGCACATCTGGAAAACTATCGTATATAATGTCGTACTAAGAGTAGATCAGTTCAAGCTGTTGTGCTCTCATAATCACCTCCTCTTCTGAAAACACTCTGAAAGTCACAATGTCCTTGGATATGCAGGGAACCAAATACTTCAGGAACAAATCAAGAAATAAAGGAGGGACTTGGACCTTAATTAATCTCTTTCAACACCAACATTCTCAGATATGTTTAGATATGTGTTCGACCTTGGTTTTCTCAAAGTTGGCCAACAATTCGGTGTCGGCATCGTATCTCAGAGGTAACTGGAAATGGTTTAAGAAAACCATTTCTAGGTCGTTGAAATAAGAGTACCTCAAGCGGTTGAGCTCAATATACCATTTCACAACACCCCCTATAAGAGTTCGTTGAAAAAGGAGCAACTGGAGGAAGTCGTCCCTCAGTGAGTTTGATGAGCACCATAAATGAAAAGTTGGCACATGATCACCTAGATGGGATAGCATTAAAAGGGACAAAAGCACCCCTGATTGACCCTTGTAAAGGAGCATTCGAGATCCCTTCTGCTATACCCATGGTATGTAAGGTGGAATAGTTAGGAACCAAGTTTGAATCAAAGTCGGACATCCCATATGAGAAGTGAGTTCATGTTTCACTCTGAGTAAATGGAGTTGTGGTTGAAGCCGATAACAGTATCATACCATTGCATGAAGTTGAGGCAGTCAAGACCACTATCATATAGACTAGAGAATGTGGGAGAGGAGGTAAGATTCCCCTTGCGGTAGTATCCATAATGGGATTATGAGGTCTCCTGGATGAGGTAGTAGCATTTTCTTCCATTGTCCCTTGTAGAACTAGTTGTCACTCAGAAGGTGTCACCTCGGGAGGGACAATCTGGATCAAGATCGATGCCAACAAGTAAATAATTAGAGGGTTAGCTGGCCTGAGATCTTCTTCCCCAAGGTTAGAAATGGTAGGTTCCTCTAAAGTCAAATAGTTTCCTTGCAGAGATAGCTCAAGAACAATTTCTTGTGTCCCGGTCGCTTAAAATTACCCTTCTTAGTCAAGTATTTTTTGCAACGGTGGTAGAGGTGGCTCCAATGTAACTGATGACAGGCCCTGAAACTTTCGTGTCTGACAGAGCTATTGATATTCCAATTTGTGAAATGATCAAATGACACAGTAAGGATTGAATAGTGTTGAACAACAAGAACACATTGAAACATTTCATAAAGACAAATAAAGAAGTCGACTATCTAGTAGGAAGGACAGTTACGCCAATCAACACTAGAGAAACTAACTGATGTAAGTGAAACTCGAACATGGAATCACCCTATGGGTATACTCTGTGAAGAACGATCTAACATATTCACCAAGTACCACAGTATACCCCTGTAGTCAGTTGTGTAAGTCCCTAAAATATGGGCAACTAGGTTTCCATCTCGCAGTTAGTCACCAAGTGGGTACAGTCAACAGTCGGGAAGATCATAATGAGTAGGATAACAAGTATGAAGCCTATCAAGGGTATCGAAAGAAAATGGTTCGGAAGACAACAAAGGATATTGAACGGATTCGAGGCTCATGAATATTTGTAGGCAAACAAAGTTGGTATTATTCCCGAGAAACACCCTCCATATATGATCCCCATTACATTCAGTTTGACTTTGGAGGGGTTATCTCCACTGCCTTTCCTCACGCAAACTCGTTTTTATCCCCTTTGTTAGAGGGGAGTCCCATTTAAATTTTATGACACTGGAATTGAATCATTCCCTAACTCAGAATCCAATGTTTGATTTAAGGTGGCCTTGAATAGTTTCCTCTCCAAACCTAATTCAAGGCCCTAAAATCGTAAACTAGTTTGTGAACCCTACAAACAGAAAAGTCTAATGTATTTTAGATTAGGACTTATTTTTAAAGGCTTGATTTAATCACAAGGTACAATAGTGAAAGTAATGGTGTTATAAAGAGAGAAAAAGGAAGAGAAAATTGTAAGTTTTAAACCTACAAAGTAAAGCAATGCATATAGATTCTTAAGCAAGATAGAAATTAATCAATGGCTCACACACAGAGTACACAAAGATTTTATACCGGAAACCCTCAACCGGGAAAAACTTTCTTATATTCATTATATCGAATTTCACCATTCACCATACAATATATACAATGTTTTTAGGTATTCCGTAGATACCAAAACCCTAATCCCTTAATCCGGGATTAATTTACAAATTCGCTAAAAATAGAAAAATCCGCTAAAAATAGCAAAAACCGCTAAAAATAGCAAATTCGCTAAAAATAGCAAAATCCACTATAAATAGTAAATTAATTCGGGATTAATTTACTAGTGAGAGGGATATTCATACGCAATTGTAGTATCTGACATTCCCACACACACACATGCAAGTAATATAACACATACCCAACATTCTCCCACTTGTTGTTTTCTTTGCATCCAAGGGTCCAGGGGATTATATAGTCAACAATCCAGGGCAGCAATGCCCATTTTTTCTCTACATCGAGAGAAATTTTCTGTGCTCACAGAATTTGTCAATGAATCTGCAACATTCTTCAAAGTGTCAACCTTTTCTAGCAACACCTTCTTTTCCTCAACCATGTCTCTCACAAAGTGATACTGAACATCGATATGCTTTGTCTTCGAATGATAAGCTGGGTTCTTTGCCAGGAATATTGCACTCTGACTGTCACAGTCTAATCTCACTACTTGTTGTACCAACACAATACCTTAACACAATATTTGTAACCATACTGCTTCCTTTCTTGCATGAGTGGCTGCCATGTATTCATTTTCTGTAGTTGAGAGTGCCACTACAGCTTGTCTTTTGCTCATCCAACTGATTGCTCCTCCAAATAGGTTAAACACATACCCACTTGTATATCTTCTGCGATCCAGATCTCCATCCTAGTCTACATCAACAAAGCCATGTATGTCCACCACTCTGTCTAATCCCGGTCTTCCTTGGTAGCACAATCCATAACTGATGGTGCCACAAAGATACCTGAAGACCCTCTTTACTATTGTCCAATGCTCCTTCCCTGGTTTTGACATATACTTTCTCAAAACTCCCACTACATGTGTAATGTTTGGTCTAGTACAAACCATTGGATACATCAAACTGCCAATTGCACTGGCTTATGGAACATGGGACATGTCCTCTTCTTCTTCCTGTGTCTTGGGACACTGATCTGTAGATAACTTTACACCTATAGGAATAGGAACCTTGACCGATTTAATTCCATGCATATTAAACCTCTGCAATATCGTCTCAACATATTTTCTTTGATTCAACCAGAGTTTCCTATTTGCACGATCTCTTTTAATCTCCATTCCCAGAATGAAGTTAGCAAAACTAAGATCCTTCATGTCAAATTTGGAGGATAGTTGTGATTTCACCTCCTTGATAACATCCATGTTATTTCCTACCAACAACATGTCATCAACATACAACACTACATAAATGAAGTGATTACCAACCTTCTTGGAATATATATAGTGATCATCCCTGCTTCTTACAAATCCCAACCCAAGGATGTATGTGTCAAACTTTTAGTACCACATCCTAGGTGATTGCTTCAGACCATATAGTGACTTCTTTAGCTTATAGAACAAATCTTTATTTCCCTTCACTACAAATCCTTTCGGCTACTTCATGTAGATTTCTTCTTCTAGATCCCCATGTAGGAATGTTGTCTTCACATCCATTTGTTCCACTTCAAGATCAAAAGCAGCAACAATAGATAAAATAAATCTAATAGAAGTTAACTTAGCAATAGGAGAAAAAACCTCACCAAAGTCAATTCCCTCTACCTGGGAATAACCTTTTGCTACTAACTGAGCTTTGTATTTCTCCACTTTACCTTGTGGATTAAACTTCTTCTTGAACAACCATTTGCTACCAACCAATTTTCTTCCATATGGAAGCTCTACTATATACCATGCCTCATTCTTATCCAAGGCATCGATTTCTTCAACCATGGCCTTCTTCCAGAGTTTACTATCCTCTGAATTCACTGCTTCCCTGACAGTTCTAGGATCATCATTAGTAATAGATAAAGAAAAATTGGAATGAAAATCAGGTGGACTATACCTTTCTGGTTTCCTTCTATCTCTCACTGATCTCCTCAATACTGGGGTATGAGGTTCTTCTTCTTCTTCTTTTGCTTCCTCTTCTTCCTCTTCTTCAGATGATTCGGATTTTACATCATCCAACTCAAGATCTATTTTCTCAGGTTCGTCTTGCGTTGGTGGGAATTCCTGTTTGGACACATCTTTTACCTCTCTGAAAACAACATCTTGACTGTAAACAATTTTCTTGGTTTCTGGGTTTCAAAGCTTATAACCTTTCACACCATATTTATAACCAATAAAGATACATTTTTCAACTTTATTATCCAGCCTACTCCTATTTTCCTTTGGAACATGTACATAAGAATCACAACCAAACACTCTAATATGTTGAAGAGAGGTTTTCTTTCCAGACCATACCTCGTGTGGATTGTTATCATCCAACGCTAATGAAGGTGATCGATTGACTAGGTAACATGTTGTACCCATTGCCTCTGCCCAAAATTATTTTCCTAACCCGACACCGCTGAGCATGCTCCTTACTTTTTCCATCAGTGTCCTGTTCATCCTTTATGCAACTCCATTCTACTAAGGAGTGTTTGGAGTAGTCTTCTACCTTTCTATACCACACTTCTTACATAATTCTTTGAATTCATTTTCGCAGAATTCTCCACCATTATCTATTCTCAATACCTTTATTTTCTTCTCTATCTGATTTTATACCAGATCCTTAAACTCTTTAAATTTATCAAATACCTCAGATTTATTTCTAAGAAAATAAATCCATGTGTTCCTTGAAAAATCATCTATGAATGAAACATAATACACATATTTACC
>WSFP011453084.1:0-19547 GCA_009831015.1 Picea engelmannii
AACATACAAATAGGCCTAGAGGTACACATCTCAATGTCTAACAAGGTCTAAGTGACTCCAAACAAATGCTAAACTTTGAATTATCAAGATTAGTAAACAACAATGTTCTAACTACCTAAGGTCAAAATATGGGGCATTACAATATGTCAGCATTCTTCTTATTTAGTATCTCTTCTGTGGCTTTGATATTGGTCGGATCGTACCCAATTTTGAGCACCAGTTCTTCCAGGGACTTAATTTTTTTATCCTTTGAAAAAGATGGCACCTTCTCCAACTTCAGCTAAGTCTGGAAATTTTTCAACGAAGCCTGTAGCTTTGTTGCGGTTGTGGAGGTGTTTTCCATGGTGGAGAAAATCATTTCTCAAGTCTATCTGTGTAAATCCATATGATCAGACGGATGTACGTCTGCAGCATCGAACTTGAATGTTTCCCTTTTATAATCAAAAAAAAAATTGGGATTGGTTACCTATGCCTGCAAGTAGGCCATGTGCATTCTCCCCTTTTCTGTATCAAAGGAGGATAGTAGTCTATGCTGAGATGTGGATGTTTGTTTCCAAAACTGATCATAGGTACTATTTGTCAGCATCTCATTTTTCTTCTTAATCAGGTTATATTTCTCAAAAAGGTCCAGCCCTGCAGGATCCTGTGTGGCCCTGGTCGTTAATGTTGTATTACCCTACTTCTTTGATGAGAAGGTGGAAATCGTCAGCTAGCTTCCTGAGGAAAATGGATAATGTTCCCCTTCCATGGCTATAGTAGACTGAGTCTCTTCTCAACCAGACCTGTCAAGTGTATGACTGGTCTTGGGCCTTTTTCTATAAACCTGGAAATCATCTGTTGAGACTTCAGTGACTAAGGGAGATACATATTTCCTGGGTATTTTATCTGTTGGTGCCTGAGGGGTATCAGTTTGTGCAATACTAGCAGAAGGGGGTTGTTTTTCGGTATCTATCAGAGTGTTCTCCTCCCACTCTATCTGGTTCATGAATTTCTCGATCTCTAGTTTGGGAACATGAGTGTATGAAGAGATTGTATTCCTTAGTTTGGTTTCTGCAATGATACGACAAGGATCATAATGCCATGGGAAACTTTGCTTGAACTTCATCTCCAATAACAACCTGTTTGCTTCTTCTCCTACCACTCTTCTATTTTAGATGAAAGAACCTATTTGACCTTTAATATTGATCTATTGTTTCTTTTTAAAGGCCACAAAATGAATATCATCAGAGTTGATCATTTTTATGATGTATTTCAGGGAAACTATCCTGACATGCAGGAACTTTTGCAGCTTGTAGGGGGGTAGATCACACCCATAGACTCTGATATTTGTGTGGTCTTGTTATAAATACCAATCCCTTGTTTTAGCAAGGTCTGATAGGTGCAGGATCCTTTGAAACTATTCATTTATTCTGGGCTCTTCCTGCCTGCTTAACATGCTTACCACTGGATGGTAAAATTGGTCGATGAAATGCTTAAAACTAAAATCAGACGAGTTCCTCCTTACCAACGATGTCCAGGCTGTAACCGGCCATGGATTTCCCTTTGTGTCGATCTTATGTAGGAGAAAATAAAACTTCTTTGGCTGGAAAACCAGGAACATGTAGGCTAGTATTGATGAATACCGAAACATTCCTTCGGTGGGAAATTTGAAAATTTGCTCATGAATGTTATCGGCCAAAAATTGGTTGAAGTTGAATTGGGTGGTTGCTTTCTCTTCGGTAGAGAAAATGGACATGAAACCCAGGATGGGTTCATCCACACATTCGTCTAAATAATACCCGAGCAGACAACACAGAGAGGAAATTATTTTTTTTCCTTTTGTTGAAAACATGGAGGAATGGTAAGGGGGATTTTTCTTGGGAAATTGGGTACTCTCAAGAAGGAACAGTTTGAAAATTTGTGCTCTTTGGGGAAACGATAAATTTTGGTACATTTCGGTTAAAATTTCAATGGTGAAAGGGGAAAAGGATTTAGATCTGGTCATTTTCATCATCTGGTCAATGGCTTCAGGTGTAATGGTAAACAGGGTCTCTCTGGATGATGAGACGATAGCTCTGTGACTGGGAAGATAGTGCATCTGTAACTTGAGGGAAAACTCAGGAAAATGGTGAATTTGGGGAAAAAGATATAGTGGGAGATTGTACTCCTAGAGTCCAATCTCTTCACTCTAGTCTAGGAAGGTGTCTCTGAACCATTAGTGTAAATCAGAAAAATCAAATTCGTATTTGGGTTCTGAGATCAAGTAATCTTTTTCAACCAGAGGGATCCGGTCAAGGTCGATGGGAGGCAGGAGGAATGGATTTTCATCTATCTATGAGTGTTTGGACTTTGGCACCATCACTTCGACTGGTACCTACAAAAAAACTGAAAGAGAACGATGTTGACTGCAATGTCCAGAGATTAATGGCAGTTGAAGGCGAAAAGGTGAGGAGGACAATGATTTCAGCGGTGTCTAGATCATGAATGGTGAAAAAATGGTGAAAAATGGGATTATCTGAATGAATGGGTATCTATTGGGGCACGGGGGATAAGTCAGTAGGTTTAACGGATATGTTTGGCCACATTGATTGGCTAACAGATATCTTGAGGATGAGGTGGAGGGTAACAAATAGGTGAAGGGTTTGTGAGGATGACGTGGAGGATAGGAAGTGGAGGACAAGTGAATGGGATGTGACGTGTTACGGGTGATTGGGGGGCAAAAGGTATGCTGGCAGAATAATGACGCATGACTTGTACTAAGCGGCGGTAGTGGTGTGTGACTTCATGAGGCGGCGATGGTATGGAAAACTGGTATGGCAGTTCACTCGGAGGTGGGGGTAGGCGGTAACTAGTTTGGAGCAAGGGGGGTCCGAGTTATCACAAACGCGCCATGTTAGGATGGAGCCCGCTGGAGAATACCACCAAATCGGACCCCCCCCCCCCCTCTGTTAAAGGTAGAACGGTTGGTGGGGTCCGATATTACCTGTCGGTCGTAGATATGAGCGTTGTTTGCTCAGCCGTTGATCTAGGCGCACCGTTTAATCACAGAGCGTGAATCACATTACATTGCAAAAAATTAGGATATTGTCGTTTTGTGGGTTTTTTGCGCTGCTTCTTTTCATTTTTCCACCAAGGGGTTAGAACACAACCTTCTAACATCAAAACAAAGAATCTCATCCAAATTTATGCTTGTTTTATTGAAAGAAAATCCAAACTAACCTATTTCCTAATCTATTTACCTAACACATTTAACCCAGATTAGGTTGTTGGGATAAAAATTACTCTACCCTGGGGCTATTTGATCAAGTTTAAACAGTTTGATCAAATTTATTCACTAGCTAATCTAAATAACCTGGCTAAGATTAAACAGTTTAGCCAAGCTTTATTCACTAATCCTATCAGCATAAATTCAAAAGACTTGACCATGGTTAGGCTGTATGGATCAAGACATTCTTATTGCATGGGGTTCATCATTTTTCTTTTCATACCCTCTTTTATTCTTTCTTTCTTTTTCTTCTCTTTTATTTTCTTTTCTTTTCTTTTTCTTTTCTTTCTTTTTCTTTTTTTTTTTAGTAAATTATTTGCATAATGAAATATTATTTACAATCAAAAATACAACAAGAGTAAAAAATTTCTAAACACCAGTTGATCCTATGAAACATAGGGTTATAATAGTGGCTCCACCTAGGGATGGTGCTCTACTTGTGAGGTGCCAAGAACATGCTTCCTGATGTCTTGAAATATTTTCTCCATTACTTCTTCTACAACTAGATTTATTTTATTTTGAAAACTTGATGGCACTAGTCAGTGGCTTAGGGCCTTTTTTGTGGGCTTCAACCATCTGACCAACATCACCCACACATAACCTGAATGTAAAAGAAATGGTTTGTACAGTGTAAATGGGTGTCTAGGGTCTGTATTGTGGTCGTAAATAATGCTTCAACATCCTACCATTTACAGGTCCACCTGGCAGGTCTGTTCCATCACCATCTTTGAGAAAAAATGTGTTATTTCCTCTAAATGCCTGAATGATGTAAGGGCCTTTCCATAAGATATAAAACTTTCCATTTTTACCCTTATCCTCATTTCTAGAATCCCACTTCAGCACCAAATCACCCAACTCAAAATCATCCTCTTTAGTTCTCTTGTCATAAATCCTTTTGATACCTTCCTGGATAAACTGAGTCTTGTTATACACTTCTTCTCTGGACTATTGCAACTGAATCATATGATTTATTCTTCTTTGGGTATCATTTGGCTCTGCTTGCACTTCTTGCAGCAGTTTCATAACAGGGACCCCCAAAGAAGAAGGAAAAACTACCTCAGTACCATATACCAACTGGTATGGGGACATACCAATTGATATTTTGGTGGTCAGTCTATTAGCCCAGAGTGCATGAACAAACTTATTATGCCAAGACTTCTTCTTCTCTTGTAGCGTTTTCTTAATAATACTCATCATACTTTTGTTTGAGGACTTAGCCAGCCCATTTCCCTGAGGGTAATAATTTTTTGAGTGTCCCAAAGTACTGTGGTACTAGCTACAAAACTCTATAAGTCTTTTGGATCTAAAGGCCGCTGCATTGTCAGCTATAATTTTTCTAGGGCATCCAAAATGAGACAAAATATTAGTTTCCAAGAATTTAATGAAGACAGAGTCAGTGGCTTGCCTGCATGGTACATCGTTGATCCACTTCGTGAAGTAGTCTGTGGCTATGAGGATCCACTTGTGTTGGCCTGAAGAGGGTGGATGTATCTCTCCAATAAAGTCTAAACCCCATTGTTGGAATGGAGCTTCAACCGAGATGGGTTTCATGGGTAGAGTAAGAAGCTTCCTTTTACCTTCGAAAACTTGGCATTTGTGGCAAGAGGTGACTTTCTAATGCACATCAACAAACAATGTGGGCCAGTAAAAACTAGCTCTGAGAATCTTGTTAGTTGTGGTCTTCCAACTTAGATGCCTGCCACAGTCCCCTGCATGGAACTCTTTCAATACATTATCAGCTTCATCTTTCAATAGGAAATTAAGCAAGATACCTCCAGGGTCTTTCCAATAAAGGTTTCCATCTAGAATACAATATTTCATAGCTTTCAGTTTAATAAATCTGGCTTTGGTCTTAGTTAGACCAGGAGGAGCTTGTAAGTTATGAAGTGCAAAAATGAGGTCTGTGTACCAAGGAGAGTTTAAGAATACCTCTTTTACATTTGGAGTCTCCTGCTCTTTGTGTTCGTCAACTGCAGCCAAAAAATTAATGTCTAAAGAATGAAAATTGGATTCAGCCATTAGTTTGGCCAAACCCTGACCTTTGATCAGTTTAGTGGGTTTTATTTCTAGATCATATTCTAGAATCACAGCAATCCACTTTCCTCTCCTACCATCTGGATTATTCTGAGTCAGGATATACTTTACCACAACATTCGAAACATAGGCAATTGTGTGAGAACGGAGAATATAGAATCTGAAATATTTTATGGCCTTTACCAGGGAAAAAGCGTGTTTCTCCATTATATTGTAGTTCAACACAACATCTCTCAAAGATTTACTAAAAAAAGGATATGGTTTGCTTGTACCCTTCATTGTTTTTCTGCAATAGTACTGCTGCGATGGTATGTTCATATGAAAAAGAGAACAAAAGGAAATCTTTGGTGTAATCTGGACTGATCAAAATCGGGGCTTGTGTGAGTGCATGTTTCACTTTCTCAAATGATTGTTTAGACTTGATGTTCCATCTTATTTTGGTGTCTTTTTTTAGCATATTTGTGATGTTCCTAAGAATTTAGGCCAAGTTGGGTATGAATCTTCTTAGGAAAATTATTTTATCGATGAATGAAAGCAATTATTTGATGTTCCTAGGGTGTTCCACTTTCTAGATGGCCTCTATTCTACTGGGGTCTATTTTGATTCCATATTTAGAGATTATGTGCCCCAACATCTTGCCTTCCTCTAAACTGAAAAGGGTCTTCTTGGGATTCAATGAAATCCTAAATTTTCTGCACTTCTCAAACACTCGTCTGAGATGTTGTAAATTTTCTTCATTAGATTTGGAGTAGACAGTTACGTCATCCAGATATATGACTATAAACATGCCAAGCTCGTCCACAAAATAAATATCCATTGATATTTGGAAAGTGGCACCATTCATCAAACCAAAGGGAATTTTCACATACATGAAAGTTCCCCAGGGTGTGGTGAAGGTTGTTTTCTCCTGGTCATATGGGTGGATAAGGACTTGGTTGTAACCCGAGAAACCGTCTAGTAAGGAGATCCTATTGGCCCCAACTACCTTTTGTAATATGTGGTCCATTTTAGGAAAAGGGTAATTGTCTTTGAGGGAAACCTTGTTCAGGTTTCTGAAATCAATGCAAAGCCTCATTTCGCCAGTCTTCTTTCTGGTAAGAACCAGATTAGAAACCCATTTGAAAAATCTCAAGGGGACTACAATTTTGGCATCATACATATTTTTAATTTTCTTTTCTATCAGGGGGAGTAACTTGGGATTGATTCTCCTAAGTTTATGCCTAAAATGTTTGTGCTCTTCTTTTATTGGAATTCTATGATGTATGATACTTGTGTCATAAGATTTTAAATCCTCGTAACCCCAAGCAAACATGTCAACATATTCCTTAAACAGTTCAATGTATTTTCGTTTATGCTCAGGGGGTAAATATCTAGAAATTTTTATCATCTTGGGTTTTTCCTTTGTTCCTATGTTACACTCTTCGACCTCTTTACCACTAGCTTCAATCTTGGGCTTTTTTGCTACATCGTTAAAATCAAACAGGTCTTCTAACAGGACCAAACCTCTAGGTAAAACATTGTTTTTCAAATGCAAAACATCAGAGTCTTCATCATTTTTATTCATTTCATCTAAATCTACTTTATTTACACTATCATTTTCAAACATTGATTTATTTACATTATCATCATCATTCTCTACATCTATATTTGTACATTCAAAATCATTCTTACACCGCAGGAAATCTTCAATTTGATCATCATTGTCAAATACCTGCCAGTATCTGATGTTATCTAGGACGGTTGGTCTGCACTTCACCTCTACTATGTATTGGCGATTTGTTTTGAAATGTATTTTGCATGTGGCTATCGAAGTAGCCAATCCATCTGCCAGTATGTTCTAGCCTCTGGGCATTACCTGCAAGTTGATTTCAGTGAAACATTCTAAAAAATATAGAACATCACTTCTATAGGCTATGAGTCTAGGATTCTTAGCTGAATACTCACCTTTAATTTGTTTAATGACCAGTTCAGAATCACCTCTTACCATAATATTTTTGGCACCAACCTTCTTCAGTAGTTTCAGGCCGAGTATTAAAGCTTTGTACTCAGCTATGTTGTTAGTGCATTGGAAATTCAGTTTGTAAGAGTGGCTTTCTGAATACCTTGATTTTGATTATGCAACCAAACTCCAACTCCAGCTCCCTCTTTACTCACAGCTCCATCAAAATCCATACTCCAGAAATCGGCTGGTAGTTCATCGCTTTCTATTGTTGCAGTGTTATTTACCTCAGTGATTTCTTTATCTTTTTTCATGTCAGTTGCATCATATTCCAACTGATCAATTTGATTATCCAGGTCACCATCATTGTACAATATGAACGAATCCAAATCAGAGTGTGCAGAGTATAATGGGTAGTTATGTGGTTTTTCCTGACTGTTGACCATGTACTTCATCAGAGTCTCTCTATACAGTCTTCTATGTTCAAATATCGGGATGGTAGCATAAGACATATCTAGTTCTAAAGTTACTTTCAGCTTATCTCCCCATGATCTAGATAACAACATACCATATTTCAGGGGAATGTCTGCAGCCACGATATCCATCACCATAATTTTTGTTGGGATTTTAGCTAGGGTGATACATAAATATTTAATTAGCCTTATACATTTGACCTTGCTAGATTCAAAAGAATGCAAATCCTTATAGGGTCTAGTGACATCAAGCCCCAACTTCTCCATCACAGCTGTGGGCATCAGGTTGTGAGAGGCACCAGAATCAAGCATAGCATTGTGTAAGATTTTGTCATGGATGTTCAGACTGATATAGAAAGGGGGAACAACATCGTTATGTGTGTGTCCATCTACTTCAGGACCGAACAACAGCTCGGGTTGATCATTAGTAAGATTTACAGTGTTTGAGTGCATTCCTGATCCAATATTCAATGCTTTTGTACCTATCTCTGGTTCAATGCTTAATGCTTTAATCCCCTGCAACCTGTAAGCATTTTTTCTCATCAGTTCGGACAGGGGAATAGGAATTTTCAATTTGGCTAGTTCCCCTTCTAGGCTGAAAGTAGTGGAAGTCTTTCTTTGGCTCTACACTTCTAGTTTTTCTGTCATAGTTCTTTGGGCAGAAGTATTTGGCTGACTAGTAGATGTGACCTTGGTTTGATTTGATCTTTGCAAAATTTCAGGATTTCTTTTTGCAGAAGATTCAGCATTTTTCTTCTAAGGGGATTTCTTGAGAGAAGTATCTGAGGTTTTCTTGGCCTCAGTCTTCTTCTTCGTTTCAGTAGCCTTCTTTGTAGGATTGTCATTAGTCTTCTTACTTCTTAAGTTGTATTATCTATGCACCTCCATTATATCTTTCTCAAAGGCTTGTTTTTATGTTTCCTCTTCCTCCTCATTCACCTTTGTTTGTGAGAGGAGAAAAAGCTCTTGTTCTTCTTGAGTAAGAAAAATGGATTCATCATCGTGAACACCCATGAGGTTTATGTGAGTATCATCCAACTCATCGATTACCTCCTCCCCATAATCAGCGTAATTCTCCTTAAGAGGTGGTCGAATCTGTTGATCAGGCCCCCTTTGCTCTCTTTGATCTCTCAGATCCCTCTGTCTGATCTGAGGGGGGTTCCTTCTGAAGTTTGCATTTCTTATCTAAGGGGCAGGCTGATTTTCCCTGAGTGGATTCCTGTCAGCGATGGTTAGTATTTCCATCATTCTCTCCATACTTCTGACTATGAAATCTAGTTTAGCATATGAAGAAGACATGGAAGGCTCTTCTTTGATTGTAACCCTTATCTATGTTGTTTTCCTGTCTCTTCTGGTTAATAGATTTGCTTCTACGCTTACTGCACTTTTTTGCATGTCTTCTAGAGTGACAGAATTCCTTTCCCTTAGTTGACATGACATATCAGCATCAAATCCATCAGAGAACTTGATTAAAGCCAAACCTTTTGGGGGTTTAATATCATCTAGAATTACATTATAAATATTATTGAAACGAATGCAGTAATCCTGCACTATTTCCCCTTGATTCCTTTTGATATTCTCATATTCTGATAAAATTTGGAGAGGATTTTTCTTTACCTCTCATATGTCAAGGAAACTCCACTGGAAAGCAAAAATGTCAACAATGGTAGCAAGGCGCAGTGCTTTGAACCATTTTTTAACTTCTCCGGTCAAACTCTGTGCAAAAATTCTCATATGGACATCTGCTTCATCAACTTCCTGTAAATCAAAATAATCATTCATCTTATCAACATGTTGTTGTGCATTCAGAGGACCAGTACCATCAAACTGAGGAAGTCTGGTTTGATAGTCCTGAGGCATGGAATGTAAAGGAGCAGCCAACACCAAGGGATCATATCTTACTGCCATGATTGGTGGAGGAGGCCAAACAACAACTTTCGTGATTGGAGGGGAAGTGACAGAAGAAGTAGAAGAGGTAGGGCTAGGGGATGTAGAGTGAATTATTTGATGTTTGATGGAGGTTGTCGCAATAGTCAAGGAAAAAAATTCTACAGACTGTTGAAAGTGAGCTTGGTACAAAGCCTCATCAAGATTTTCTATTATCTCTTCTAACTTGTCGAATTATTGAAGGAAGCGTTAATCAAATTATGTTCTGGGATAAAGTGTTTCAAGGGTTCTGGGTTGCAGGATGGTTTGATCTAGGATTGTCTCACTTACAAAGCTATCAGATTTGGTGCTAAAAAGGCTTTGTTCAAAGGATATTTCAAACTCTATATCCTGGATGGAAACCAGCTTCTCTAGGAGAGAATTGGACCTATGAAGAGGATTGTGACTCCCAGAACCTTCTACAGTGTTTTTCTTTCTAAGTAACTTTTTTGGATCATCTATTGTTGTTGCAGGTTTTGGATCGAGGTGAGACCTAGTGTAAATTTTTTTAGGAGCCAGAATTTTAAATTTTTTAAGAAATCTAAACTAATATACACAAAATTTAACAACCTCTGAACATTATCTCTTTATAAGTTAGAATTTATGATTTGTTCAGAAATAAAGTGTTCTTTATCTAGGGAAAATATATCGTAGAATGAAAGTTTGTTCAGTTCCCCAGTATGGTCGCCACTACATTAACTCTCTGTAAATTCCCAGAGGTTGTCGAGAGGTAGAAGAAATTTATCAGAGGTAACTTTATCCAACCACTTCGAAACTGGGATATAGCCCTGCCAATTTCAGAGCAGGATCTCTCTGTAAGATTTAAATATGTTTCAGGTTTCATATATTAGGCTAGTTAAATGAATGGGACTATGTTGTTTTGTTTTATAAAATGGCTGAAATATTTCTTACGCATCCATTGGGCTATGGGGTCTGTTTTAAGGTTCAAGATATGAGAACAGATTTTATTAGGTCTTTTCATAAGGCAGGATAATGCCAATGTTGGATTCTTGATAATTTAAAGTGATGAATAGAATAAATAGATGATATGATCAGCTACAACAAAGAAGCATTGAAGAATTTATTTATCACAACATCAGAAGATAAACATTTAGATCTTTAAAATCCAGAAACAGAGTATACGAAGATAAATTATGTAACTTTAACTTCTTTTAAATGATCATATATAGAAAACAAGATGATAACGAAGTAATATAAACCATTCAATGAAGAAGAGTAAACATCACCAATAGTTAACACGCAAAAATCCTGTGAATCGTCCTTTTATTACTGGTAGATATCTTCAAAAAGATTACATTTTATAGCTTGCTTGGGCGTAAAGATCAACCCCCAATACTTCGAAGTTTGAAGTATTTATAATAAAAATTACAATTGATTGTGTCATTAATGATGAGGATGTGGTAGAATCTGAATCTAACTAACTAGATAACAAAATACAGAATTGTACGAACTGCTAATGATCTGTCAGATTTATTTGAGTTGATTTCAGAAATGTTGTTGGTGAGTCTTCAACTTGACTTTGACTGCTCTGTGTGCTTGTTTGTACATCCACGTCATATTCTATTCAATCAAGTCACAGAGGTCGTCCCATATCTACTAACTGGGGATGTTGACTTTGAGCCGCCTTCGGTACACCTCATTCGTCTCTGTGTACTTAGTGAAGGTGGGTTTGGTGATGAAAATATACTTTATCTCTTGTTGAATACTCAGGTCTAATCTCAAAGTTTCCAATAATGCTTTGCCTGTGATGTTGTCTTTTATGCCTGTGAACTTGGACCCATCCTTCGCCACTATGAGAATCTTCTGTCTATAATCTGAGAGAGTAATCAACCTATTATTGATCACAAATAAGCTTGGGATACTTTTCTTCTACAAGGATTCAGTATTTCTGAAAAACCTTTGTACCATGACATCCATTGCCTGAACTCTCTCCTCGAGTTGCAGCTTTAGTCCCCTCTTAGTCAAGACTCTCTTAACTTCAAGAATTGTTTCAGCCCTTTCCTCAATTTTCAGGGCTTCCAACTCTTCTTTTGATTTAGAATTTAAGAATTTGATTATCTCATTGGCCTCTGTGGGCATTTCTCCCAGTTCTCCCTTTATCCTATCAATGGTATTTTTGGCTCTTTGCACTAGATCATGTTGTTCAAACATGATTTGTATCAGGGGCCAAATATCTATCACTGACTGATAGATTTCCATCCAAATATTTTCTTTGGCCTCTGACAGAGTCTTAGCCATGATTGTTTCTTTCTGCAACTATTGCAGTTCCTGTTTGAGTTTGTCTGACTTATGCCTCTCAGTGTTGTAGCTGGCCTCAAACATGGAATTCAGTTTTTGGATATTTTGAATCTCTTCTTGCAATTTTCTAATTTCTGCCCCTTGCAGAGTCATATATTCCATTGCTTTTGCCAATTGGTCTGTTGCATCTGGAGTTGTCACTAATGTTGCTGCTGGAATTTCCCCTATGGTAGTTGATGTTGTCATTGTTGTACTAACTCCTATGATCAGGACTACATTCAATGGTATGATTTTCATTGGTACATTATTCTCCTTCTCCTTGACCAGCTTGTCCATCTTGGCTTCCTTTTCTTTAATTTGAGCATTCTACTCCATGATCAACTTCAACATCTCCTCTTTCTAGACTTTAGTCTCGTCCATATCTTTAGCCTTCGGGTCTTCAGTAGAAGATATTTTCAATTGTTTCCTCAGAGAATATATGTCATCATTCTTCTTTTTTATCAGCTCTTCTGCAGCTTTGATATTGGTCGGATCATACCCAATTTTGAGCACCGGTTCTTCCAGGGACTTAATTTTGTTATCCTTTGCAAAAGATGACACCTTCTCCAGCTTCAGCTGAGTCTGGACATTGTTCAACAAAACCTGTAGCTTTTTTGTGGTCATGGAGGTGTTTTCCAAGGTGGAGAAAATCATTTCTCCAGTCTGTCTGTGTAAATCCATCTAATTAGTCGAATTTATGTCTACAGCATCGAACTCGAATGTTTCCCTTTTATAATCAGAAATTGTTTTGGGCTTGGATACCTATGCATGTAAGTAGGCCATGTGCATTCTCCCATTTTCTATATCAAAGGCAGATAATATTCTATGTCCAGCTGTGGATGTTTGTTTTCAAAAATGATCATAGGTATTATTCGTCAACATCTCGTTTTTATTCTTAATCAGGTTATATTTCTCAAAAAGGTTCATCCCTGCAGGATCCTGTGCGACCCTGGTCGTTAATGTTGTATCAC
Source organism: Picea engelmannii (assembly GCA_009831015.1). Taxonomy (NCBI): domain Eukaryota; kingdom Viridiplantae; phylum Streptophyta; class Pinopsida; order Pinales; family Pinaceae; genus Picea; species Picea engelmannii. Next base: position 12,886 of record WSFP011453084.1, read on the forward strand.
CCTACTTCTTCGATGAGGGGGTGGACATCGTCGGTTGGCTTACTGAGGAAAATGGAGAATGTTCCCCTTCCATGGTTGTAGTAGACTGAGTCTCTTCTCCACCAGACCTGTCATGTGTATGACTGGTCTTGGGCCTTTTTCTATAAACCTGGAAATCATCTGTTGAGACTTCAGGGACTGATGGAGATACATATTTTATGGGTCTTTTATCTGTTGGTGTTGTAGGGGTATCATCTTGTGAAATATTGGCAGAAGGGGGCTATTGTTCGGTATCTATCAGAGTGTTCTCCTCCCACTCTGTTTGGTTCATGAATTTCTCGATCTCTAGTTTGGATACATGAGCATATGGAGAGATTTTATTCCTTAGTCTGGTTTCTGCAATGATACCAAAAGGATCGTAATTCCATGGGAAACTTTGATTGAACTTCATCTCCAGTAACAAATTGTTTGCTTCTTCTCCTACCGCTCTGCTATTGCAGATGAAAGAACCTATTTGACCTTTAATCATGAGTCGTCGTTTATTTTTCAAGGCCACAAAATTAATATCATCAGATTTGATCATTTGTCTGATGTATTCCAGGGAAAATATCCAGACAGGCAGGAACTTTGGCAGCTTGTAGGGGGCCAAATCACACCCATAGACTTGGATCTCTGTGTGGTCCTGGTATAAATACCAATCCCCTATTTTAGCAAGGTCTAATAGGTGTAGGATCCTTTGAATCTGTTCATTTATTCTGGGCTCTTCCTACCCACTTAACATGTTTACCACTCGATGGTAAAATTGGTCGACGAAATGCTTAAAAATGAACTCAGACGAGTTCCTGCTTACCAAGGATGTCCATATTGTAACCGGTTGTGGATTGCCCTCTGTTTCGAGCTTCTGTAGGAGACAAGAAAACTTCTTTGACTGTAAAAACAGGAACATGTAGGCTAGTATTGATGAATACCGGAACATTCCTTCGGTGGGAAATTTGAAAAGTTGCTCATGAATGTTATTAGCCAAAAATTGGTTGAATTTGAACTGGGTGGTGACTTTCTCTTAGGTGGATAAAATGGACATGAAACTGAGGATGGGTTCATCCACCCATTCGTTTGAATAGTACCCAAGCAGACAATAGAGAGAGGAAATTATTTGGTTTCCTTTTGTTGAAAACATGGAGGAATGATAAGGGGAATTTTTCTTGGGAAATTGGGTACTCTCAGGGAGGAACAGTTCAAAAATTTGCGCTCTTTGGGGAAACAATAACTTTTGGTACATTTCGGTTAAAATTTCAATGGTGAAAGGGGAAAAGGATTTGGATCTGGGAATTTTCATCATCTGGTCAATGGCTTCGGGTGTAATGGTAAACATATTCTCTCCATATGATGAGACGATAGCTCTGTGATTGGGAAGATAGTGCGTCTGGCACTTAAGGGAAAACTCAGGAAAATGGTGAATTTGGGGAAAAGGATACAGTGGGAGATTGGACTCCCATAGTCTAATCTCATCACTCTAGTCTAGGAAGGTGTCTCTGAACCATGAGTGTAAATCAGAAAAATCAAATTTGCATTTGGGTTCTAAGATCATGTAATCTTTGTCGGGCAGAGGGATCTGATAGAGGTCGACGGGAGGTGAGAGGAATGGATTTTCATCTATCTATGAGTGTTTGGACTTTGGCGCCATCACTTTGACTAGTACCTGCAAAAAATATGAAAGAGAATGGTGTTGACTGCAATGTCCAAAGATTAATGGTGGTTGAAGGTGAAAAGGTGAGGAGGAGGATGATTTCAGCGGCGTCTGGATCATGAATGGTGAAAATGGGATCATCTAAACGAACGGGTATCCATTAAGGAACGGGGGACAAGTCAGCAGGTTTAACGGATATGTTTGGTCGTATTGATTGGCCAACGAATATCTTGGGGATGAGGTGGAGGGTAACAGATAGGTGACAGGTTTGTGAGGATGACATGGAGAATAGGGAGTGGAGGACAAGTAAATGGGATTTGACGTGTTACGAGTGATTGGGGGGGAAAAGGTATGCTGGCAGAATAAAGACACATGACTTGTAAGCGGCTCTAGTGGAGTGTGACGTCATGAGGCGGAGATGGTATGGAAAATTGGTATGGTAGTTTACCCCAAGGGGGGGTAGGCGATAACTGGTTTGGACAAAGGGGGGTCTGAGTTAACACAAACGTGCCATGTTAGGATGGGGCCCGCCAAACAATACCACCAACTCGGATGCCCCCCCTCTGTTAAAGGTAGAATGGTCGGGGGGTTTTGATATTACCTTTCGGCTATAGATATGAGCATCATTTGCTCAGCCGTTGATCTAGGCGCACCATTTAATCACAGAGTGTGAATCACATTACATTGCAGAAACTTATGATAGTGTCATTTTGTAGGTTTTTTGCGTTGCTTCTTTTCATTTTTCCACCAAGGGTTTAGAACACAACCTTCTAACATCAAAACAAAGAATCTCATCCAACTTTATGCTTGTTTTATTGAAAGAAAATCCAAACTAACCTATGTCCTAATCTATTTACCTAACACATTTAACCCAGATTAGGCTGTTGGGATAAAAATTACTCTACCCTGGGGCTATTTGATCAAGTTTAAACAGTTTGATCAAATTTATTCACTAGCTAATCTAACAAACCTGGCTAAGATTAAACAGTTTAGCCAAGCTTTATTCACTAATCCTATCATCATAAATTCAAAATACTTGACCATGGTTATATTGTATGGATCAAGACATTCTTATTGCATGGGGTTCATCATTTTTCTTTTCATACCCTCTTTTATTCTTTCTTTCTTTTTCTTCTCTTTTCTTTTCTTTTTCTTTTCTTTCTTTTTCTTTTTTTTTTTTGTAAATTATTTGCAGAATGAAATATTATTTACAATCAAAAATACAACAAGAGTAAAAAAATTCCAGCCACCAGTTGATCCTATGAAACATAGGGTTATAACACTCCAGACAGGGATTGTGAGAATAGCCTCATGGAAACATCATCATAAACAATCTCAAACTGATCGGCAAAGCTCTCAAAGGCCTCCAAATGCCTCTCAATTGTAATATGATCCTCTCCAGAAAACCAAGGAAGATACTCAAAGGAATAATGAGGATAAGGATGAAGGTCATGTGGAAGCCTTAAAGGTTTAAGAAACTTATTTCTGATTTTAATTTGAAAAGAAGTGGGTTGATCATGAGGATTAATGAGTTGATGGCAAGGCTCAGCAGGAATAATGGAGGGTAACAAGATTTGAGAAGACTGTGAATTATTTTCAACCTCCTCGGGTCTACAAGGGTGATCAATTTCAAGAGGAGATGCAATACAGATCTCACTTTTATGAATAGGCGGAGGTGAAGACATGAGATGGGTATCTACAACACAAGAAGAGGGCATGTTTTATTCTTCTGAGGATGGATAAATAAAGGAAGGCCTATTATCATCTAAATAGAAAAATCATAGGATCATCCTCTTTATATGTGAAGGGAAAGAGAGAAATGAGTTGATAAACAAGAACAGGATTTCATGAATAAATCTCATAAACTGATACCTGGTCTTCCCCTTCGGTATGGTCATCTTTTTGTCAACAGGATCGTCCTGAGTGGAGTCTTCGATAGTGGAGTCTCTAGGTGCAAGTTGCAATCTCCAATGGTTATGATGTCTGATGCACCTTCAGAATCTGAAGCTCATTGTCATTCTTACCCAGGGAAATGTCTTCAATTCGTTCCCTGGCAACGGTGCCAATAATGTTAGCACTGCGAGTCACCCTAAGATTGCGGGAGGATAAGCCCAGTACCCATCATAGTTTTTGGTGGATGTTGGTTTTATATGAGTGGAGGTCAATGGAAAAAACTCAATATATGAATGATGTTCAGCATGGAACTGGACAAGAAATGCACAGGCAAGTGAGGGCCACATTAACTTCAATCAATGAATTGAGTTTAAGTGTGAGCAGAGGGAAGAATTACTGAGAAAGGTGAGCAATACTGCTATGAGCATGAGGCTTTCAAGCAGCTTGGAGAATAAAACCTCAGACTCAAGATCACTCTTGAGCTCAAGCTTCAGACACTGAAATATTTCCAAACAACACAGTCACAATAGCACAATGATCAAACCTACATCATAATGCAACTACAAACACTCGACTGGATCCTCCATGCTTGAGACATTCAGTGTAAGAGGGAGAAAAATAACAAGGGAGCTGGCTAAAACTGGTCACGATACCATTGTAATCAAACCTACATTACAACAGCATAACAACCCTTGAATAGATCCTAGATGCCTGAGTGTTTTGGCACAGTTTTTACAAAGAGATGAAAAGAAGTTGACGTCTATTAACATGAAAGTATCAAATTTGATACATGACTAGAGAACAGTTCTGGCATCAAAACATTACAAAATAAGGATCTTTTCTCAACCAGTTGACGACCTTAACAAAATATCAAAACTACTTATTTATACTCAGAACAATTCGCCACTACCAGGAGTGTGATCTTATCACTACATTCAAAGCATTGTGTCTACGATTTCTTCTGTCAGACTGAACGTGCACCCCTCTGTCAGAAGTGAGCTCATATCAACATGGGTTTTGCATAAAAATCTGCCCACAGGGGTACCACGGGCTGACGGTTCAATCCCCACGGTCGGGCCTTCCATGCCTTCGATTTATGGAGTGAGCCGAGGTTTCAACCATCAGCTCTATTTTCATTAATTGTCTTTCCTCAGAGATTGAACGAGAGTTAATTCTCAGGGAGTGGCCACGTGCTTCTCTCGGATAGGATGCCACATAAACACAAGATTGTGGGGCCATCAAAAATGGTTTGGATTCAGACCACTTTAGGGCCCACAATCCATCACATTTAGCCACGTAGCATTTTCACCATATCATGGTTCCAATTGTGGGAACACTCAATAATTTTATCGATCGAGCAAGTTGTGTCTCCTCAATGAAGCATGATCGTTGATCTGGACGCGGTTTGCGATCTGGGCGCACCTTCTAGATTTAGTGCTACTTCCAATCTTAACTACTTGCCAACTTTAGAATCCACCAAAATGTGCCCTGGGGGAGGGGGACACTACTCTTGACGTTGAACAATAACACCTCTCGGAGGATGACCTGTCGCTGTCATGATGACGTGTCATGAAAGAGAAGTGACACATGTCACTAATAAAGAAGAGAATGATATGCCCACAGCTGCCTGGACTGAGTGCCATGTGTCATTGTTGAATAGGTGTCAGGTGTCACGACTTACGAGTGCACCAGATGTCCATACTGATAACTTCCATGTATCATCTTAAATCGATGGTTGAGATCTCCTTAGGGTCTCCGAAATATAGGAAAATCAAATCTCAAACCTCATCCTCTTCCATGCGCTCTTACTCGGAGCTAAGGATCTGGTGATGCATGGCTCCTAGATCAATGGCTAAGATCCCTTCGAGTCTTCGGGCTCCGGGAAAATCAAAACTCAAATCTCACTTTTTCCCCTTCACTTTCCTCCAAAGCCCTAGATCTGACGTCACGTGTCCATTTGACTCGGATGGCTGAGACGGTGGGTGTGTGTTTAACTTTTTTGGAGGAGAAATCAGTTGGATAAGAAAAAGACAAGTTGTAGTGGCATTTTCAACTATAGAAGTAGAATACATTGTAGCCACTCATGCAAGTAAGGAAGCAGTATGGTTACAAATATTGTGTTTAGGTATTGGGTTGCTACAGCAAGTTGTAAGGATATATTGTGATAGTCAGAGTGCAATTTTTCTGGCAAAAATCTTGGCTTATCATTCAAAGGCAGAGCATATTGATATTCAATATCAATTTTTGAGAGACATGGTTGAAGAAAAGAAAGTGTTATTGATGAAGGTGGACACTTTGAAGAATGTCGCAGATTCATTAACAAAATATGTGAGCACTGAGAATTTCTCTTGGTGTAGAGGAACCATGGGCATTTCTACCCTATATTGTTGACTATGTAACCCTGTAACCCCATTTATGTAAAGAAAACAACAAGTGGGAGAATGTTGGGTATCTATTGTATTCTTTGCATGACTAGATATAGTGTTTGTTGTGTTGCATTAGTGCATAGGGGGGCTTGAAGAGGGGCCACTAGGCCCCCCCTTCGGGGGTTGCAAGGGGGAGATATCCCCCCTACACGAGGGTTTGGGGGCAATGCCCCTAAGAAAAAAAATTACCTTGGGAAACGTGTCACATTTTTCCTTGTTTTCGTGTTGCCTCGGTTTTCATGTCCATTTTTGGGCGGTTTTTCGACACATGTTTTCAATGATGGTTTTATATTTCCTATTAATGAATTAGTCTTTTTTGTTAATCCAGGTCATTGGGTTAGGCTTTTAGATGTTGTTGTCTCCTATATGTGTATTGTATTGTAAACAATGTATCACTATGAATGAATATAGAATATGTTGGTTTTCTCGGTTTGGGTTTTCAGGGGAAAAATCTCTGTGCAATGTGTGTATTTTCCATCGTGTATTTTTTTTTCTTTTATTGAAAATCTATTTGCAGAAAAATTTTGTACAAGGTTAAAATCTACAGTCCCTCAGGCTATTTCACTTTTTTCTAGAGCTCCAGTACAATATGACCAGGAAAACTCAATGTTGGAAGCTCCATAGATTCTCAGTTTTGAACATTTTTTCATCAAATATGTCAATGTTTCCATCAACTC